>OMLM01007663.1:18304-42125 GCA_900302695.1 Helostoma temminkii | reverse complement strand
ATCTAGTCAACAGATCAACAGTTAATAAAGGTCTGAATCTACATTTGCTTTACCCTGTTGCATCAACACTCCAAGTGTCTATTTGTTTTTGTTATTATTTGTCTTGGACTAAAACTTGAATGCAGCTGAATAGTAAAATAATATAATGCACAGTCCTCCTACAGTACAAACACACTTGTGTGTTGTAGTCTGCTTATATATAGTACTGTGAAAAACAACTGAAAATATGTTTTTTCAGTGGTTATTGTATATTTTTTAAGGAAAAGGCGATTTCAACTAAACCTGTGGGGAAAAGGCACTTGTCCATTAGTTACTACATCCAAATCACTACCAAGGTGCATTGATCAGTATGGAAAGGGTTACAAAGCTATTTCTAAGGCTCTTGGACTCCACAAATCCACAGTGAGAGACACCATTTAGAAATGGAACATAAGTGAACCTTCCAGTCATCCACATTGATGACTTATACAGAATGTCAAAAAGCTCCAAGGAAATAACTGAAGGAACCGCAGAACTCTCTCACCACTATAAAGTAATTTATAATGACTCAAGTCTCTGACAGACACTAGGTAGAAATGGCATCCATGGGAAAGTGTCAAGGCAAAAGCCGGAACATTTATCTAATATTGGTACAATATCCCTAGATGACCCTCAAATGTTTTATGATCTGTTGAGCCAAAGCTGGAAGACTGGTCTAGGTTGTACCAATCTGTAGAGAGAGCTGATGAATTGCAAGGTAAACAACCCAGATTATTTGGCATGTCACATGAACCTGGGCATTTTACAAGTAGACTGAATACAATAAGGAAACACCAGATATAGATAGTAAACCCGGAAGTCATAAGAACTGAACTTGTGAGATTTCATCATGGTCATACTACTATATATTTTCACTGATGCATGACAAGTAATGTATGACAAATGTCAAACATTAAAACAAATGACAGACACACAAAGGCAGGGTAGTTTTCTATGAGTTTCACGGGAACGAGGTCAAGTCAGCGCAAACCAGTATGATGACATTGTAGTCACAATGACAATATCACAACAGATTGGTTGGCCAGTCTATTCATTAGGTGACAGAGGTGAGACGAGACCACACATCCCTCTGAGACATGAAGGCAAAGTTGGAGGTCTTAGCCCTGGTCCTGGGCTTCACTGACCTGTGTGGGACGATAGCTGTTACTGCCATGCCCATGTGAAAGGTCTCCACCTACATTGGTGCCAATCTCATTGTCATGGAACAACTCTGGGAGGGCTTGTGGATGGACTGCTACAGGCAGATTAACATCAGGATGCAGTGCAAAATGTATGACTCAATGCCAATTCTCCCATCAGAGCTGCAGGCAGCCAGGGGGCTCCGTAGTTCTGGTCATCATCTCTATATTTGTCACAGGATGCAGGACTGGGTGGGTGGGTGAGCTATACTGTCATTAGAAAATTCTACAACCCAGTGGTGCTGGATGCTGAGAAACGGGAGCTAGGGGCAGCCCTCTTCCTTGGTTAGGTCACTTCAGGCATTATATATATATATATATATCAAAAACGTTTACATGGAACTAGTTTTATCAATATAGGAACATACACACTGGTAATGTAACAATACACATTTTTGAAGTTATACTGTATATTGTCATATTCCTTATACTGTGTTTTAATGGTATTGTATTTCTCGACTGTTACTCATTAATTAACCGCTCAAAAGTTGATGCTCCTTCAAATTTACATTGATTTTCCTGGTGCATCAACACTATTTTTGTTATTATTTTTCTTGGACTAAAAATGTAATGCATCTAAATAGTATAGTATATAGTATAGTCATTCACAGATCTACAAATACACTTAATAAGAGGACAGAAAGACTTTGGTGCTAATGTGACAACTATTGGCAAATGGACAATACTTTGTTACAATGAAACCAATCCCTCTCAAGTTTCTGTGAGCAACAGAGCTCAGTTTACACAATCATCTTACCAGCTATTGTCTGACAGACAATAGATTCTTGCCTACGTGTTAGTGCAACCACCATCTACATAAAGACAGTTTCCAAAAGCTTTTCCAAATATATGTTTAATGTATACCACTTCCTTTCAGTAATAAAAAAGGCCACACATTTATTTTTACATCCAAATGCCAAGCATAAAATCTCTGAGATGTACAGTACATGCTTTCATCTATACAAACACTGTTCTGTGTATTACCGAAAATATATAACATTAATTAAAAATGCCTCTTGGTCAAACTAACAGAGGGGAAACATACTGTGGTCAAACTTCTTACTGTACTAGACCAAGTGGTTGATTGTTGGTAATGACAGTTGTGTTTACATTCAAAACATGCAGCACTCCTTGGTGTGTCCACAATTATCTGATGGCTGTAAAGCAGCCCAACCAGTAGGGCTGCATTGCATCATTAGCATTTTTAGTGGGAGTATAAGCAACTTAACTTGCTCTTCTCCTCACATTTGTTCATAAGCAGCTGGGTCCGTCTTTGGCTCTCTGTGTGATAGCCACAATGGCATCTTACACTGCTTACAGTGGCTACAACAAGCCACCTCAATCCTATGCAGGGTCTTACTACGACGAGAAGCAAGCCAAGGCATATACAGATTATCAAGACTCTGTATATGAGGAGAAAAAGAGACTCGAAAAGAAGAAACGGCAAAGCGCCATCTATTGCGAGGTATTGGCCCTCGTCATCGGTTTTATTGGACTAATCGGAGTGGCAAGTGTGACAGGCCTGCCGATGTGGAAGGTAACAGCCTTCATCCAGGAGAACATCATTGTCATGGAGACCCGCTGGGAGGGTTTGTGGATGAACTGCTTCAGACAAGCCAACATCAGAATGCAGTGTAAGGTGTATGATTCCCTGCTGTATCTTCCACCAGACCTCCAGGCTGCTAGGGGTCTGATGTGTTGCTCTGTGGCTCTGACCACCATCGGCCTCATCGTTGCAGCAGTGGGGATGAGGTGTACCAAACTGGTAGACCATCGGTCTCGTGTCAAGCATGTTGTTCTTGTGATTGGAGGCTGTCTGTTCTTCCTGGGCTGTATCACTACCTTAATCCCAGTGTCCTGGACCGCCGCGGTCATCATCAGGGATTTCTACAACCCTTTGCTAATCGATGCCCAGCGCAGAGAGCTTGGAGAGGCTCTTTACCTTGGGTGGGTGTCCGCCGCTTTGCTTTTTGTTGCTGGAGTTATTCTCGTGTCCCGTCATGCTTCTCACACCCAGGACCCCGATGAGAGGACAGTGTACAACCCTGGACAAAATATCTACCAGCCTGCATACACATACCAGCCATACACATACCAGCCGGGCTATACCTACCAGCCTACTTACTCTCTACCCCCACAAGGATCTGTAGCACATACACCAACTCAATACTACTAAGAGAACTCAAAGACAGAGACAGTTTTGGAATTTGCGAAGATGTGGAACATTTGAAAGAGGATAATGACATGTATATGGACATATGAACATTTTCTCAAAGAGGGTCAAGTGTACTGATGATATTTAAATTCAAAATCATAGAACAGGTTATGTTCTGATCATGATGAGGTATGCTTAATTACTGTATGCTTTGATTCTAGGGGTTATTCACACTATACTTTACTCAGGCAGAGTATGTTTAATTTGTAACAATACATCTGTTGATTCCACTGCCTGTACAAGCTGTGATGCTATATGAGCAACAGGCCTTTTAAGAAAATGTACCTGCTAATTTATGTTTTCTGCTTAGGTTTAGTTTTGAATGTACAGAACCTTTCAAAATGTTTGCTTAAATATTAAGAATGTGTGGATTTGAATAAATGTATATTGTGAAAAAAAAAACGAAATAACAAATAGTATAAAACTATGGTGGCTACTGTTTTGTTTACTGCAAAATGCTCTTGAGTTTACCTGAGATTCAAAGGTTCCTGCTGAAACCTCCTGTGTGTTAATGTTGCGTTGTTTCCATTGTTGTCAGTAAAAATGTGCCTGAACTGGTAAAACCTGACTGTTCGCACGGGTCCACCCACAATGCAAACCTGTTGAAATAACTTTCAACTGAGCAACATCATATGTAGACACAACATCTAATACTGTCAGTAACACACAGGCGCACTAGTGTTACCCCTATCCCATGCCATAGCAACAAATTCACTCAAAGAATGATTTAGGAAAGTCTGACATTTTGTAGTGCTCCTCTGTAACAATAAGGACTCGCCAGTGGATTTTGAGTTCAGTTGGAACAAACAGCAGCTTAGGACTTGAATTGGATTGATGCCTGTAGTTACTGTTGGTACTGTAGCACGATAGCAAAACCATAACCTGTTTTAAAATGCACACAGGTAGTAAAACACATTATAAAGCTTCCTTGTAAGCTAGTTCTGGGAATGTAAATTAAGATAATGAATAAGCAAAGTGGCAGTTTACAGTCTCAGAGTACGAGTACAAAGAAAAGTCCTTGGGGTATTGTGTTTCTTAGCAACAGGTTCCCACCCCTTCCATGGTGTTCTGTCCACAGGGAGGAGGGAGTGAACTTCATCTATGCAAAACTCCACTCCAAAAAAGAATCTGCCGCTTCCTATTACAGTCCATGTCCGCACGTTACTGCATGAGTCCACTAGAGAATTAGGAGAAGGATAGAATGGCCAACTCAGCTCTGGAGATAGCAGCTCTTTTATTGACTGTGATCGGGTTGATAGGGGCGGCAGCAAGCACTGGGATGCCGATGTGGCGTGTGACAGCCTATATTGGATCGAACATCATCGTGTTTGAGACACTCTATGAGGGTCTGTGGATGAATTGCTACCGGCAGGCCAACATGAGGATGCAATGCAAGGTGTACGACTCTCTCCTGGCCCTGACCCCTGACCTACAGGCGGCACGAGGGCTCATGTGCTGCTCCGTGGCACTGGCTGGACTGGGCTTGATCATCAGTATAATGGGGATGCAGTGCACATCATGTATCCAAAACAACAATCGAGCTAAACGAACGGTCCTCATTATCGCAGGAATTATGATCATATTGTCTTGCTTCTGCGTCCTTATCCCTGTGTCCTGGACAGGTAATGTCATCATCAGGGATTTCTACAATCCCCTGCTCATTGACGCCCAGCGCAGGGAGCTCGGAGAGGCTCTGTACATTGGCTGGGTGGCCGCTGCTTTCTTGTTTGCTGGAGGATGCATGTTTACTTTTTGCAACCTGCAGTCTGAAGGTAAAGGTTCAGAGAGGTACGTGTACTCCAGGGCCTCCGACTACACGGCCTATCCTCCACAGCCCCTACGGCCTCAACAGCTGCTGCTACTTCCCCAACAGCAACCAACACAGCCAATGCTGTCAAGACAGCCATCAACCAACTACAGCTACCACTCCAGATATCCTTCTGTACGCAGTGGGGTCGCTTTTCTCTGAACACTTAAACTGACTGAGGCACTGATGATCAGTTATAGAGACTATATTCAAGAAACATTGCTTTTCTATCTATGCCACATTTCAAATATCCAAAGATGTATTTCAGGTAAAGAAAAAACATTTCAATGAATATATTTACTGTGACTGCAAATGGGACTGATACAAAACTAAATCTATTAAAATCTTTTGCTTAAACATTATTTGAAGAATACGTAACATCTAAAAAGCACAAGTGTACAGCAACTAAGCATGTGTAAGGTAATACATGATTTATTTTGCTTCTATGTGTTGTATAATAAAATTTTACACTGAAAGCCTTATTTTTGCATGTTAGTTAACACCCGGCAGGTGTTCATAAATGTGTATGTATATATTGTATTTACCTTCATCCAACAAATGTGACTTCAGTTTATTTGTGTTTACTGTTACAGTACAATTTGTTGTTAAGTTACCCTGAACATTAGTTGGGTAAAAAAAAACCACTTATGAGAATCATACGTGTGTGGGAAAATAACCTCACTGTAGCACTAATCTGCACACTTATGTGCAGTCCTTACATTTTCCTTCTCAGTTTGAATTTTAACTAGCTATAACCAGTTTTAGACACAATACAAAAAGGCAGAACTAACTAGACTTAGGACAGCAAATGCTACATTAGTGATTAAAGTCAAAATATCATTTATATGCTTAGTTAATCATGAACACGATTCTGTATGAAGTTTGTTGTTATGATGCCCTGGAGCTTTTGGGAACTGATGGAACAAATGGCTGATTACACATGGGACACAGGTTTACAGCTTTGGTCTACAGTTTGTCAAAGGTGTGGACTCAGAATCAGTGTAGACAGAAAGCTTATTATCCACGAATAAGCCGAACAGAGACACGTTGGCAGCATGTGATCAGAATTTGCAAGTCCCTGGAGACACAGACAGCTTTAGGTCAACTTATTTATTTCCTGTTTGTTTCCAGCTACAGTCTGAGCTATAAGAGAGGTTTCTGCTGTTTTTGTTTAATCACATCTAGGCCTACAAACTGTTGAGCTAGTATGTCACCTGTTTCAAAATGAGTTTGAAAGTAAAGTGCAGAAAGGTGAAGGGTGTAAGGATCTCCATCAGTAATGTACAGTCATTTCATTGTTGTTTCATACTGAAAATATTTGCTGATGTAATAGTAATGCTGTCTATTGTTGCTTAAGGTTACACAAAACAACAATAGTCTATAACGTCTGTGGTGATTACTACTCAACAGCCCTCTGCTCCCCTGTGGACAACATGAACACTGCAGGAGCTTAAGTGTTTCACTGCTTCTTTGTTTGCTTCTACATTTTTAATCACAAATGGCTATGGAGAATAAAAACACAACTTAGATGTTGATATCTGTATCTGATATTTAAGTGTTTACTGCTGGAAAAACTAAAAGTTTGAATACAGCACTATAGTCGCAAGAACCATAAACACAAAATAAGCAGAGATCCTGTTTACCTACATCTCTATGAGCCAACCAGATGAGCGCAAAGCATCCTTCCCACAACAAACCATCTCACCTGCAGAAACTGCATCACATTAGAAGATTAACACTGGCTTCAGCACATCTCTCACTTTGAGCTTTCCTAATTTTGGATTTGTAGACGGTTGAGCTCTCACTTTACCATGGTTCAAGGCGCTTCGGAGGTCACTGCTGCTTGTGTTGGCCTCATCGGGTTGATTGGAGCGGCAGCTACCACAGGGCTGCCCATGTGGAAGGTGACGGCTTTCATTGGAGCGAACATAATTGTGATGGAAATCAGCTGGGAGGGCTTGTGGATGGACTGTTATCGACAGGCCAACATCAGGATGCAGTGTAAGGTGTATGACTCGCTACTTTTCCTGCCCCCAGAATTACAGGCAGCCAGGGGTCTGATGTGCTGTTCTGTGGGCTTATCTGGGCTGGGACTCCTTGTGGGTCTGGCAGGAATGCGGTGTATTTCCTGTTTTCAGAGAAATGAAAGGGTTAAGACCACTATACTAATGGTTGCAGGTGTTATGCAGCTTATGGCTTGCATTTGTGTCTTTATCCCAGTGTCCTGGACAGGTTATGTCATAATTAGAGATTTCTACAATCCTTTGCTGATTGATGCCCAGAAGAGGGAGCTAGGAGCGGCTCTTTACATCGGTTGGGTGACTGGGGCCATCCTTTTTGCCTCGGCTATGCTGTTTCTGTGCCGCCATTTACCTTCTGACAAAGGGTATTATAATGCATATCACAAGGCCAACATGCTTACTTACAAGCCACCATCCAGGAAGCCAACTCTGATGATGTATCATCCTATGTCGAATGTTTCCAGCCTCCAATCAACAGCACACCAGCCTTCGCTGCAAAACAATAACTCTGTTGGACGCCTAGCTATACCACTGCAAAATATTCCTCAAGCAATTACAAATGGTGGCTCACTGATCAACTCTCCTGTTTATAATCCAGATCTGCCAGAAAATGTTTCATTGTTGCATCCGGTTGATATGGGCCACCATTCCTCTTTGCGGAGTTCTAACCATGTTGGAAGCCTGTATACACCACGAAACCCCCTGTACATAACCCAAAGGAGCACACCGCATTCATTGACTTCTGCCGCTAATCCATCTGCATCTTACCAGTCATCTTTTCATCCTGTTCCTCACACTCCTGTCTTCATACAATATAAATCATCAAGAATTCAACCTGAGTCTGACACTGCAAGCAGCGTAGGTCTATACTTATAAAGCAAAAATAATAAGTGGGATTTTGTGCTTACAGACAAAGCATTTATATATCACAAGCCGGTTTAAACTGCTGTACATAACAAGTGTTTTGTTTCTGCTTGTTAGAAGTATTGAGTATGTGTTTAACCTTTTAAATACACTTTTTATTATCATTTGAAAAATATATATGGGTGGTGTCATGTTGTTGTTGTTAGTGTAAATAAATGTGACCTTATACTGTTTTCATTAAGCTTTGGAATCAACCTACTTTCCTACAGAATATATGAAAAATCATCATGTGTGGAGGACATTTTGTATTTTTGTTATTACATTTATATAACCTTAGTCATTTGTTAGTAACAATAGTTATTAAAAGAAATTTGAGTTAATCATGCTTGTAATTGACGTAGTTTTTGGGATGTTCATTCTGCAACTTCATTTATGTCTATTTTTTCTTTTCTTTTTTTTACTTCTGTCCATACTTGCTGCTTAGAGTGGTTTTCTGTGATGCAGCTTATAAGTAAAATCACCAAACACATGACCACATACATTTCTTCCTGTTGTGGTGATTCTATTTTACTTGCAATGCTAACACCATGATAACCTGAACCAATCCTAGACACTGTTATTATTCACCACTAGATGACACCAGAGAACATGATGTACGATCCACAAATTGTCAGACAGGTTCATTTTCCCTGCTCACACTGCAGGTGTAAGAGGAACTTTCCTCTGAATTTTATTAACTGATAAATTAATTGGATAGTTTTATATTGAGAGCACACAGAAAACATGAAAATCTGGTCTAAGAGGGAAGTAAATGATTAATGCAACATTACTGCTCACATTATATCTTGATTTACTTTTTCATATCCAGTGCAGAGCTCAAACACTCGCACTTTTTGTGCAACTAGTGTGAAACTTCAGATCATTCTCCATTATCAGTCTCAACTCAATCATTCTCAGCCTAATTTTGTTCATTTCTGGGGAATTAAATACAGTGAGATTACACTAAACCCAAGAAACTCATCAAAACACCCCTTATGCTTCTCCCTTACTTCTGGAGAAGGTGCTTAGAGCAACATCACTCGATGTCAACCGATGCAACCGAATAGGACTTCATAACAGACATCCCTAACTATTTGGCTTCAAGAAAATAAGTATAGTGTTCTACAGTAACATGAGCACATTGTATTTTACTATGAGACTGTGTCAGATCAACAGTTTGAGATAGTTAATCTTCAAGGGAGCATCACAGACCAGTTTGAAGATTAGATTTGCATTTCCATCAGGACTGGAGCAAAGATTTAATCATTCCTCGGTGTACCAAAGCAAAGACGTTGTCGAGTTCGAATGTTGCCAGATTTGAAGTTAATCTTCAGGACGTATCCATGTTTGCGGATCAGCGGCTTGACTGTGCCCTCAATTGAGCGGCTGCACGGGAGGGATGCTCAGTAGTGGCAAGTCAGCCAAAGACAGTAAGAGTGATACAAGAAATAAAAGCAAGCTTGATTTCATAATAAAAGCATTAAAAAATAGTTAAGTGGAATATTTAATGATAAATTACTGGTGATTGGGGGATTGGAATTATAAGCAACAAATTCTCAGCTCAAAATGAGAATTAGATGTGGGGAAAAAAAAGGAGATAAAATGATATGTACTGTACATATGTATATATTTTTTATACATCCTGACACAGCACTGGGGAAAATGATTCTAATTTCAGATAAGAATCAGATTTTTATCATAACAAATATAGTATATGTCAGGAAACAAACAATAATAAAAAAAAGCATACAACTATATATTGGCTGAAATACACAGCACGCTCTTTACCTACTGTTGCCACAGGATTGCCTAGTCATATTTTATTTTGAAAGGTTTAACTACAAATGCTGCAGTCTATTACTGCACACTTGACAGTGGGAGCACAGTGCACAGTCCCCCTCCTCATCAGCTGCAGCCTACAATTCAAGTGTGCACTGGGAAAAAAACATAAGAGGAATGCATGGACACTGAATATGGAAAGCAAAACCTCACAGGCACATAAAGGATTTTAAAATGGGAAAACTGAAGTTCTTTTGATAAGTGACAACTGCAGGTGGAGCGTGTGTTTTTGTTGTTGTTTTTTTTCCCTCACAACGTGTGAGGGATGAATATGGGTCAGATGCCAGTTTATCTTCATTACGGATACAAGGACTGGCAAGTTATCAGCATGAAAAACTGATATCAATGTTAAATTCGACTCTGGAGGGAGGACCATGGCGAAAAGGAAGGGACTGTTATTTTCACTGCTATACTTTATGGCTCAGTTTTGGCTCACTTCACAGCAAGTCCTGAGAATTGGTGAGTGATAAAACTCTCACGGTTTTAGTTCCTATTGACTGCACCTGTGTTAATATTCAACTCTATGATTACAAGACTTTGTTCGAGGCTCGATTCAATTGAGAAGAACAATCTCTCTATATCTGTATCAGCACAGAATTGCACTTTTTGTGGCAGTAACATATTGTACAATGTTTTTCTCATGGTGTACATGAATATGTAGTTTCAGTTCTTTCTAAAGACACAGGAGCTGTAGGTAACTCCTGCCGCCAGCAACCAAAACTTACTATCAAATTTCTATAAAGGCTTCCTGTAACGAGCCACAGTACGGCACTCTGCACATTTGTTTTTAGGTGTTCAACGTTTCCTCTGTTGCTGTTTCACTATATCAGTCTTGGTAGTATATCTCACAGTAATATCATCAAGGAGGCTAAGGATGTGTGCTTATGTTGTTAAACTTCAGTTCAGCGTCACTGGAAACGATTATTCACATAAAGAACATACTGAGGATAGAGTCCATATGAAACAACTTGGATTTCATCAAAATCATATTTGGTTTTTGGTTGGCCAGTGCCAGAGTCTTTTTTCCTCCATGTTGACATCACAGCTCAGAGGCAGATGAGTAATGAAGTTGCCCTAGTGCTGCATTTCAAAGCCTGTTCTGCATGTTTGCATGGCACATTTGAATGTGTAATAGTTGACACACATCTAAGGAACGAACAGTGAGCTTCTCTCCTACCTAAAAAACTAAACATTTAGACTTGGTCCATGGACATGTTGATAGCCAATGACATCTGCAAATGTGGATCAGAGTCCAAAGTTGTGAGACGAGCCAGTGAGAGTTGATAAGATCTTTGCTGTCATCTTCACTCTGCACTTGTAATTCTACAGAGTTGTTGCTCAGAGTTTTCTCCTTTGATTTCTTATGTAACTTTGTAACAATGAGCTGGTTTTGCTTGCTAATTAATGCTCTCTCCTCCTCTCCATTTGGCTCTCCACCATCTTTTCATCTCTTGGGTTAGAAGATTGCATCACAAAAATTACTTTTTAAATTTTGGCCTCAGGACTTACTGCTCCACTCTATGCCCAGGGCGGCTGTAATTTTCAAAATTTGCTCTACCTCTAAAGGCTTTAACAATCATACTTGTGGCATTGCATAACTTTAAAGGCTACTAGGACGCTGCCAGCTCTCCGTTCTAACAATCCCGATCGGGGCTCTGTGTTGTTAATCTCGCTCAATCATCTATCACTCTCAGAGGTCACCTAATCGTTGCCATTCTCTTCATGACCCACACTCATAATCTCCCTCCATATGGTGTGTGGCTTGGTTCAATTAACATTTTTCTGTTTTGGCACGTGTTGGCATCAGATTGTGACTGAGTTGCACTCTTTTCAATGGGGTTGGTAATAATTGTAAATCTTCTCCTCCCCAAGCCCTTAAACAACTAACACTAATCTTCTTTATGCAGAAAGTCTCTTCCCAAAATATTGTACTTATGCAGCGACCAAATCTCATCATGGGAAAGAACATAGAAGCAGTCGCATGTGTCCTAACCCCTTTTTCCCTCCATTTCTCCTGCTGCATTCTTTAAGCATTTGTGATGATTTGATTCCTTTATTCATGATCGGACCATGTAATGTAAAAGGTGTTAGTAGCTGCTATCAGCTAGTGAAACATAATTTTATTTTACCTGTCCCCCTTTTTATCTCGTCAAGGTAAATGTTTTGATGTTGGTACACGAGCAGCTATCCTATAAACAGAGCAACCTCAGTGCCTCACATCAAACGACGATAGTAGACTGGTTAGGACCTCCTCATTCATTCACAGTCTGGCATGGGCCCAGGTTGGAGTGGTGCTGGTGGTGTTGTTAGGTTGGGGGTGGTAGGCTCTCACTGGGAACCGGCCCAGGAGGGGAGAGCGGAGAAAGCAAAACACTACGTCATTGTGTTCCTCTGATTTAAAAGACTCCCCTTCATGTGATAATTGCGCAGAAAATCATAGGTTAGATCAAGACCTAAAGATCAACTCTTCATTTCTGCATTAAAAATGTTCCACCCTAAACCTGAACCATGTTATTTTTCTTATTCTCTGTATTGAAGAGAGGAACCGAAGTCTATAAAAGGCACAGCCTAAGGGTTTATCAGCATTTGCCTGCAGCAGAAGCAGAATCTTTTGTTTTTGTGACCTCCTAGCATGCATCACCCACAGCATTGTCTGGCCTATTAAAGATGAGATGAAAGCTCAGTGATCCTGAGAATTATACTGGTGCTTTAATTTAATTGGTAGCAATAGCAAGAATTCTCATTTGTCCTTTCTTATGAATTAGATTAATTATAAAGCTGTGATTATAAATATTCAGAACAGCCTCTATATACTGTTACTGGACTCATTATCGCCTAGTGATAATACACAAAGTGGTTCCCAAGAAAATCTGTGATTTCTCCTGCTCAGTAACAAGTTTAAACTTAACTTAACTTTAAATTACTTCAAGAAAGTTCATTCAATTTGTTTGCTGCTAGCATATTTGGTGAGAAGACTGATGTGCGCGTCATCTGCATACAGTGTTGGATTCTGTGTCCATGAAATGTCAAAGGGCAGAATTTAAAAATGCACTGAGCCATGATCCCCTGACCCAAATTCTGAGTTACACTCAGACAACAAGGTTTGTGTTCAGGCATGGTTTGTTACACAGCATCATCAGTTTCTTCAAAAATACCAATGTACATATCCTAATCTTACTTTGCTATTAAAATCTAGATCAGCAATAAGAGAAGTTTAGGAGAGGTTGTTTGGTTCATATCTTAAATTGCTGATTTCTCTTTTTTATGGTTAGTGTTCAGTTGAGGCACATGAGCACAAAAAATAAAGCACATAATTGTAATGTATATGGCAATTAATAAGTTAGTTATTGAAATTCGACCAAACAGAGAGTGTGCATTTCACAATTCTTTAATTAAAACCAAATGTACAGATCATCAGAACTGGTTGCTATATTCCAAGTAAAACTAATATTGTCGACCATATCAACTAATAAATTGGATTATTTAATGCCAAATATCAATATCTGTGTCTCTGTGTTACCCTCACTTAATCCTAAATAAATTTATCAGTGCCACTTTGAAATGTCAGGTATAGTTAAATTTTTTCACCAACACATGAAGAATTTTATAAAGCTGCGATCAAAGCTGGATAATATTTCAAAATTGGCACAACTTTAAAAATGTTAGAATAAATACAGCTTCAATGTTGACTCTAGCTCACTGGACCATAATTGTTCCAGCCTGGGGTAGAGGCAAACTTAATTATTTTTCTGGTTATGTGCATAGTGTTTTGCGGGGCCTTTTAATTGAAAATGCCAGCAGAGATAAGACTATCATTTTCCTGCCAACCACATTAATACATAAGCTAATTTGAAAACAATTTTCCAAAAATGAAGTGGAGTACTGTTGCTGCCTCACTCCAGATGTCCAGATGGTTGATGGTGGTCATGGACAGAATTACAGCTGAGCTCTGCTGCACAATAACTAACCATTATTTCCTGGTACACTGTATAACCACCTCAGTTGTGTTGTTTAAATACGCTTTTAACAAGGCACTAAGCTACTTTAAACATCAAAATTGACATGCACACAGTTTCCTCTCTGTAAATCAAGAAACTCATTCAAATAAACATAAATTTGAGATTTCATCTCAGGTGGAAATGAGAAGAGATAAATGTGTTTTCTTTCACTTTGGGACGTGCCTTTTCCAAGATTCACAGAGGAAATTACAAAGTGCAATAAAATAGATTTGTCTTTGTGCTGACAAAGGTTGTGTGTGTGAATAGTTGAGCAGCTCATTTAAAATATATAATCTTTGCAAAATACATAACTCTACAATCACATAATGTCTGAGATTATATTTATTTCTTGTTGAAAGAGCCAATAAAAATAAATAGACTGTAGTAGAATATCAATATCAATAACAGTTTAAATGAATGAATGAATGTATGTAAGCTGGTATATGCAGCCTAGGGAGTGTGATAGATGTTCTCAATTTGTATTTACTACTTGTATTACTATTTGTTCCTTTATAATACTTTTATTAATACACTTACCAGATTCATAGAGCACATTTGGCTGCATTTTGATGTCTTGCATTATGCATGCAAGTGCAAAAAATATTTAAAAGCAAAATGGCACCAGCTGTCTTTGCCTCTCACACAAACTGGACTAGCGGAAAGCAAAATGACTGATTTGCAATCGGTGCAGTGATGCTGTCACTTTTTAATTTTGTTGTTGAATCCCTAATAAGGCCTGTGACATTTGCTGCAGCCTCTGCACTTGAAGCAAACGAACATCAAGAGTGACTCAAAAGAAAAAAAAAATCACATCAAAGACACAGAGATGGAATATATTTTCTTGTTAAATCCAAACTGGTGCTGTTGTATTTTTGCCTTAAATTTTCATATTACAGTGGACAGAATTAAGGACTTCCAGGTCCCAGCAGCTGCTCACTGAGGCTTGGTAACCATAATTAGGACTGGCACTTTCAAGCACGCTTTTAGTGACCAGGGAGTCCAGACAAGGCTCTCTCAGTTTGGGGTTTGAGGCTATGCTACACCAAAGAAAAAGGTCATTCACAATCAAGGTCTCAAGGGGAGCTTTTTAAAGGCCGTTTCTCTTTCCAAATCAATCACAATTTCACAGGCAGTTCTTCAAAGACTGTTAGACACTGCAACGACCTACTGCCATCTGTAGTCTAACTGTTGAAGTGAGGTCACTTGCAAACTATTGCAGCAACATAATGCTTTTTTTATGATTTGCGTTAATTGTGAGTGTAAATATCAATTATCTGTTTTGGTTTTCACATTTTCACATACTTTTAACAGTTTTGTTGTTGACATCTGACCCTGTGTCTGTCTGCACTCTTGAATGTCAATGCAGTGAGAACATCTAGCCCTGACTATTTTACAAATCATAGGGAGAAAGAAAAAAAAACGGATCGAAATGTTTTAAATAGTTCAAATTTAAAACGCTTATGCAACTGTAACTTAAACACTTTATGTAGCATGCCTGGTTAAAGTAATATATGGCCATAATGCTGGCCGCGACATGCTACGCCTGACATCTTTCTGGAGCAGCGTGGCGGATTAAGAGTTGGATAGTTTTCAGAATGATCTTCTCAACTCCGAAACAACCCCCATCCCTCCTGTGGCCCTGGCACACACAGCCATCTGAAAAGTGACTTAATAGGAAGATGCATCTTTCAATTACATGTTGACAGTTCTCAGTTCAGGGTTCATTGCCTTCATTGCCTGGAAATGAGAAATGGGAGTTCAATTATAGCGAAGAGAAGAGGCAGCAGACAATTTCAATATTAGTTTGTATTTGTTTATAATATTTGTTTATATTATCTGGTAGTCCTTCCTACATCATTAAAGACAGATATATCACCTGACATTTAATAATCGTGTTCTCATGTGAGCAGTTTCAAATGATTAGCAGGAGAAACAATGTGGTTCATTCGTGGAAAAGTATATTTTTTTACATCATTTAAAGAAGGAAAAGTTTATCTATATGTGCCTGTCGAAAAATCCACACATAACCAGTTTTAATTTTAAGTATTTAAGCATGTTTAATATTTATGATTGATATCAGTGACAAAAGACATCACAACCGGGAGAGACCTACAGTTACTACAGCTTTACCTGAAGCTAGATTGGTATTGCAAACTTATATAAAGTACACAAATTCAATACTGAAGTAAATGTAGAAGTAGCTATAGTTTTCTACTTTAGTAAAAGTACTAAAGTACATGATTTAGATTTTAAAGTAAAAAAGTAAGTAAGTACTTCAGCAAGAAAGCTGTATTTTTAACATTGTTGAATTTGATGCCAATAATAACATTAATGTAGAGGTGAAAATGTGTTGTTACCTACAGACTGTGGAACAAAAACAGCTTTTGGTAAAGGTGAGTGAATTTGAACCACCTTTTTAGTTAATAAATAGGTGTTAAGAATCTAAAACTCCAAAAAGTAAACAGTAACCAATGATGTTGAAATAAATATGGTCGAGTAAAAGTACAATATTTTCCTCTGATTTGTAGTGAAGTAAAAGTAACATAAAATGGAAACACTACAGTAAAGTACAAGTACTTCAAAAGTGTACTTAACCTCATTGAAAGCATTTCTAGCAGTCACACATTTGATCACAAAACCAGATGAACCAGAACAGACTAATTAACATGTGCCCTTAAATAATGATATGCTGCATGTCATGTTATCTTTTCTGTTATTCTATGTGATTTTTATAATCTCTTTATCACCATATCTGACATTTTGCTATGTTTTTTTCACACTGAGGAACTAGGGGAATGTGTAGTTTATGAGTGTGTAAGCTGTGTGTCCATCTAACCCCAGAAAAAAATATGATTTCAGCAATCAAGAGTCAAGGCTAGACCACACTGCAGGAGTAAAGTTCTGGAGAATTGGTTTAAATTTACACAGAGAGGTGAAGGCACACACACACACACACACACACACACACACACACACACACACACACAGTGTGCCTATGAGCCGTTCACATGGGTGTAGAATGCTGTTGTAGCAAACATTTTTATGAAGTGAATGAGTGTGTTCATAACCCCGCTGCCCCCTGCAGCTCTTACCTCTGGCTGATGCTGAACATAAGAATGTGTCGTTGGTCAATTTATCCAGATAAACCTGATTTAAACAGCTTGGATTGCCCAGCATGGTCACCACCAGCTCTGCTATACTGGACTGGTGCTGTCTGATTACTAATTTGCTGATTATGCCTGAAATGACCCTTTCTAACCACAGGGAACTTTTAAGAAAGTCGTGCAGTTCACCTAGATTTTGAATTACAGTGCTATAGTTCCTATATTGCAGGTCCTGCTCCCCAAATGTGCCTGTTACTAAAAAATTACTTGTTGAGCCAAGAACACAGTGGGGTTTCTCTATTAAATATCAAACAGGTGCCTTGTTGATGCAGCTGCTAAGTTACTGCACATGTGATGCTTCAATGAAACATAAAACAAATTATTAGTGATGAACTATCATCAAACTCTTGATGTTTTATCTGTGAAAGACGAGCAAAGTGATGCGTGCTGGAAACATTAGCAAATAATTTCACAAATGTTAAAATAAACATGGTCATGGAAGAATTTTTTTTGCGTTACTTCACCATATATTTGAGTTACCTGATCTCTGATCATGGGGTATATTTAGTGTTGACAGTATACCCCAGCTACCGTAAGTGTTTATTTCAGTCGCTGGGATGCTGGAGCCAATCAGCTGTCACTGCATTAAAGGTGGTGTACACCTGGGACAAGTCGCTGTAAATGCAGATAACTAAATAGACCTATTTATTTATCGTTTTATGGCTCAGACTAATGAATCAAATTCCATCAGTCCATCTGATCCAAGCTGTATGTCCAGTCAGGTTACATGATGCATGCTTTGTTAAGTAGGCTTTGTATGTTAGGTTGTTTAAATCAGGCATTGTAACTACAGATGCAACCATGGATGCATTAGGGAAGAACACAGATATGATGACATGTTATATGATGCATTTATTGCTAATCACTCCTTTCAACAGGCAGCACTGCGACTGTATATATTTACTGCAGATGCAGGTGCTCTGCCACTCTGCCTAACCATCATGAGATAATGTGAACAATGAGAATCATAAGAAGAGAAGCAGAGGCCCGGCACAACCGCAATTCACAGTGCCATCCCAGCCCTAATCCCAGCTACAGCCTGCGTCAATCAGCCTCTGCAGTGGCAGTGTCATACCCTGATAATAGAGTGTTGAAGAGCCGGCTTGTTTAGTTAACTAACTGTATCCATTTCGTTACAATGCTACGTGATGCCCAGCAGCTCTGTGGCCATAACTGACATCAGCCAACGATGAAAGACGCAGGCTAATCTCAAAATAGAGGTCAGTCTTCAATCATAAATCAGAAGTTAAGCAAAAGAATAGCGAGGTATTGCAAATGTAGCTCAGAAAAAAAACAAATTACCACCTTGACGCTTACGTGACTCTGTACAAAAGGGTTTTAGACCAGTCAACCTGACTGAGTATTTAGAATTCTATGGGCAGCTGCATATGAAGTCAAGGGAAAGATGCAACTTTGAATATGGCAGCATAGAATTGTATTCAAAGGCAGATACGAATTGAAATG
Source organism: Helostoma temminkii (assembly GCA_900302695.1). Lineage (NCBI taxonomy): Eukaryota > Metazoa > Chordata > Actinopteri > Anabantiformes > Helostomatidae > Helostoma > Helostoma temminkii. Next base: position 23,497 of record OMLM01007663.1, on the reverse strand, counting down.
TTCCAATTTTATGAATCTACCTTACAAATGTGCAGAGGAAACAGGGCATAAGTTGCAGGGTGGAAGAAAATAACTAAAGGAATTAGAGTTTATGGTTAGTCTGAAGTATGATCTTACAGCACACAGTTTTTAACATTAGCTTTTTGGGTTGAAAAAACACAAATGGTCCCATGACCAAATGTATTCAGGGCAAAATATTTCTTTACATTCTATTAAAGCACACCTTTACTCAATCTTCTACCTATTTGTTACTACTATGATGTAAATAATATTAGTAGCAAGCTCAAGAATCCAGTAACTTGTCAACAGTAACTTGTGTTCACATGCATAGCATGTAAATTACATGCTCCAACTACTTCCCTTGTGTGAATGCAGTGCAACCTTATCAAATGTTGACATGCTAAGCTACGTAAAACCTTAAGTCCTCAGTTATGATTAAACACAGACCTGACTGTATGTCAGCATGTTTAACCTACGTTGTTATAGTCAGTATCATATTAAATGAACAATAAATCAAAACAATCTCTTTAAAATAAACTTTTAATGGAAAATTGCCAAGACGGCATCAAGTAACCTTTAAAGGCCTAATAAGAGACTGATCCCTCCAGCATGTAATGATTGCTGTGCAAAGCTTGGACACAGATTAAATGTTGATAATTTTAGATAAAATTAAGTGTTTCTATTCCTGTGGTATTCATCCTTGTAGTAACTCCACAATGGCAAGGTTAGTCATGATTGATTGAAAGCTTTTCTCCACCTTCTTTGATGCCCTCTTGCTCCCCATTGTATTTGTGAGGACATACTGAAAGACTGCTGACGGCTTCCTCTCCCACCGTTTCTGTCTGCTGGGTAGTTCTGTCAACAGATCATCCCATCCCACTGAGAATGAAATCAAACCCGAGGTGTCTCTACTCCATCTACTGTCATTTTTCATTTAAGAGATATGAATTACTCCTGACACCATGTAATTGGTAAATGGTAATTTCTTAGGAGGAAATTCTGGGAGTGTGAGAAGAAATTACATTTTGAATTTTAGATCGGAAGAATTATGACATGAAGCCAAGCCTGGATCTTAGCCGCGTCTTCCTACTGTCTTTTTTTATTATATGTGATAGCCAAGGATTACCACTTGCTCAGGAAATGGAGACGTTGGTTATCTAGGTGCTCCCCAATAATTACACCACTGGATTTTAATATCATTTGCTATACATCATTTCTCTGTCTTTAAAACTCAAAGCTCAGTTCTTTTATTACTCTGTTTTATCACCTAGGAAAAGAGAAAGCTTGTATTATTATTATTATTATGTTTATATATTGTAATTGTTGTTTTTTTAGTTATTCACAGTCAAACGTGTTAAGTGTTGTCCTTTGAACAGTAGAGGTTGGTGAGAACATCCCACGATTCCAGATCCTGATTAAAGTCGCTCGTTAATCACCTGCACTTCTTGCAAATTAACATTAACATTGCAATAGAGATAAAAGAGAGATAAAAGGACTAGGGTCCTAGCAATTAGGAACCTATTGCTGCACAAAGACCCCCAGAGGGAAGACAGTCATACTAGTTAGAAGCCTAATTGGTTTCAGGTTGGTATTCCATTTGTTAGAGCACCAATGTACGAGATATATGCCAATCTGCTGCCTTTGCTTAAGTATAATCTAGAGTTAATCAGCTGTCTAATGCTTTCTGGAGAAGCATGCATTTTCATTACCTGTGCATATACAGTATTTTACCGCCTCCTATCACTTTTTCTGGTTGTGTGGCACACCACACTAATGAAAATGTTTATATAAATGGAGTATAAGGCAATTTCATCTAAACAATCTTACTGGATGGACACATTTCAATAGTGCTAAATGGAGGCTTGCAGCTGCATCACAAATCTCTAACTGGTGCGACAGACCCTTAGAGAACTAGTTGTATGGAGAAAAAACATCTATAAGGCACATAGGAAAACAAATATTTCTGATTACTGTTTGGGACCATCCACTTGTCTTTTAAAGCACTTGTGCGCTTAGATCCCCAGGGAGTAACTGTACATTTTTATGGCTCGGTTTACTTGCAGCACTTAGTTAATCTTAGGAAAAGACTGTTGTCTCACTTTACAAAGAAAAATCTACAACATGTTTATTACCCTTTTAAAAAAGCAACAGCCTTTCTCTAACCTAAAGGCAAGTGTTTTTCTTGCTTAAACCTAACCACACAGACTTTGGAGTGTGTGGTGTTATAGTCCTGCACCTGTACCATACACCCACCATCCATCCAAATCCAACAAGTCTTCCAGCTTTAATGCCCACGTGTTGTTTGTCCCTACATTTTTATATGACCAATATGTTTGTTATAAGAGCACACTAGAGTTAAAGAACTAAATAAACATTGATAGGCTTAGTGAAAAACATACTACTTTCTTAAATTAACATCATATGTGTCACACGACTGGTTACAATAACAGCAAATAGTTGTTTCACACTGTGGCAAAGTGTTTTGTTGGCCCATCTGTCTACTCCAACTTTCTCTTGACAAACATTTTTGGGTCTAATTACTGGTCCATTGTAATGTTCACTCTAGCTGCTAGAATTATCAAATGGCTGTACATAAAGATAGGTCATTTTTAGCTGCTAGGAGGACGGTCTCCTCAAACTTGGTTTTCTTTCCATTAAAAAAAAAAAAGAATATTCATGTTTGCAGTTTAGTTTATAGGAACGTTTTAATAGAGATGCAAAATATCTAAAATGTTGTTTGACAGCAGTGAGCCATATTTATTTAGCTTTATACATGATAAAGACAAGTAACTGATCCTCACATTTGGGAGCCTGGAAGTATAGAATTTCTTCAAAAGCGATTAAACAATGAACCGATTACCAAGGCAGTAAAAGAATACAAAGAAATCAGGTGAGCAGTGGACAGGTAAAAAATAGTAGAAGCAAAGGTCAGGATGACTTGTAGTCATGTTATGTTTACAAACAATCCGGCTTGTTTGAATGGCTCTTGGTAGCTGGGCTGGAAAGCAAAGCCTACACTAACCCAACCTGGCAAATGAACTCATTTTATCTTAGTTAGGCACATAACTATTTTATATAGGTAATTTGGCCTGTAAAGCATTGGAGAGAGATCAATAGTTATTGTACTGATGACGAAAAAGCCCTTAAGGACAAAGACCAAAACACAGTGTCTCTGCATTTTAATCAACAATTGCTGTTGTATTTGGAAGCAAAACATGCATTAATCTCTTCGTTTCTTTTTAGCAGCACTACCCAAATCCTGATGTGACCTTAACCACCACTCCGTTCAAAAATATTCAGAATTGCCTGCTTAGACATGTAAATAGGATTTAAATAATTATGTCACAGTCAGTTATAGGACTTGACAATGTGCATCGAATGCAGAGCTGTTACATTGTGTTGCGGTCAATCGCCTCCAACTGAGACTCAGTCAGACGAAAGTTCCTAATGTGATACTGATGAGGAAAAAAAAAATAATGAGCCCAGCCAATCTAACCCTTGCACAATGGTTCATTGACATGATTAGACGTAAATAAAGTAATTACCCATCCTGCATTTTGACAAAGCTCCTGCATATAAATAAGCATCATTATAGGGTACAGTGGATGAGTTTGCTGAGCTTTTCTACCTTTGGAGGAAAGCGATTTTGATCTAAATTGATTGCTATGGGATTATCCAGGATTTATTAAATATTAAGGCATTGACTTTCACTAATGTAGATAATTAGGGTTTATTCAAAGTCAAAATGAATTTGGCATAAAATGCGCATGGAAAGGGATTCATTACTGAGCTACTAGTCAATTCATCAATTATGATTTTCAGTGCGTATCTTAATTAAGAATGCTTGAGCTGAATTGATGTAGTTTAAAACTCTAATTACAGCATTATTTGGATTAACAAATACATTCTGATGTGCACGGAAATGTTTTGACATAACCAGAAGACAGAATAATATCAGTTGACGGCAAAATGACAAATCAATTACACAACAGTTGAACTAGGAGTTAAGATTTATCACAGTTTACAAGAGAGTCGCAGTTGCTTTGTTCACTTTCAGTAGTGGAGACTGATTAATCAAGACCTTCTGAGGCAGGTGCCACTACTGGAGACTTGGCATCATGTCAGACACCATCAGTCTTTCCATCAAATGCCCCAAATTACCAAATATGCCTGTTACTGTACCAAATATAGTAACAGTAGTAATAGTATAAATAATAGTAATAGTAGTAGTAACTGTATAAATGATGGCATCTTCTAGGGGTTTCAGTCATTATGGTGGGGTGAAAGGAAGATGTCTGTGGCATCAAGGTCCACATGAGGTGAAGGTTGACAAAAATAGATGTGACACAAAACACTGTTGTTTGTGTTACATGATCATGACAAGGGTCCTCTTAACTTACAAGTTACTTTTTTTCTATCTAAACAAACTCCAAATTAACTTGCAATATCTATTTTAATGTACCATCGTGCTGTTTGGAAAATTCCGAGATACATGAAAACTGCTTAGTTTTTACCCACCGAGGTCAACACTATACCATGGACTGTGCCTATAAAGATCAGTGTGGCGTGGGTCAAAGTTTATAGACCCATATTACGCAATATTATTTAGACATTTATATACCCCTCAGTTGTTTGTAAAGATACACCAAACATGTTAGTAGTGCTAATTGCTTTTTTATTTTATTTTATTTTATTTTTTTACATTTTCCTGTTTAGTAGAATCTTCAAAAACGATATAATATCCCTTTAATGACCTTTAATAAAGCTGAACTTTCTGTGCGGTCCTGCTCAGGTCTGGGCTGAATTAACACTGACTTTTGTCAGTATCAAGCATATGTCTATTTTTTTTGGAGGCGGTGTGAACTTGATTTGCACCAAACTTGCAAAAATACTAGCAGAACACTAATTCTTTCATTTTGGAACAGCACTATGTTATAGTGGCACAACTGCAGGTAACTCTCTTTTGGAAAAGCCAATATGTCCAAGAGTAGTTATAAGTTCTAGTTAGAAAGGAAAGCTGCACTTTTGAGCAGCAGTTTCTCTCTCTCTCTCTCTCTCTCTCTCTCTCACTCCCTCTCTCTCGATCTCGCTCTCTCTCTCACTCTCACTCTCTCTCTCTCGCTCTCTCTCTCTCTCTGCTCACTGTGTGAACTCTGCTGAACATCAGTAGAAACTATTGATCTTAGGAAGGAA
>OMLM01007663.1:0-18284 GCA_900302695.1 Helostoma temminkii | reverse complement strand
TCCAAGAGTAGTTATAAGTTCTAGTTAGAAAGGAAAGCTGCACTTTTGAGCAGCAGTTTCTCTCTCTCTCTCTCTCTCTCTCTCTCTATATATATATATATACATTGACTAGAAGTTTTCATCAGGAAAAGAGATTATGTGGGCTATTTCGGCTCTGTGTGCTTCTAAAACAATGACCTATACTCTGTAGTGAACCTGAACAACTCACACAGCTTAAGAAACAGCTCATGCTATGCCTTTTGTGTACAGTGCAGTGAAAAAGTACCAGATGTTTTTGTTTTTGCACATTTGTTACACAAAGTACAAATTACAAATCACAATAAATGTTGATTTCATTTATTAAGGAAAAAAAGCAGTTGAAACCCATCTGACCCCATGTGATAAAGGAGTGACCAGCCTACCAAAATTACTCCAAGAGCACAATGACTCATCCAGGAGGTCATAAAAGAACCCACAACATCATCTAAAGAACTGTAGGTCTCTCTTTCTTTAGTTAAGGTCAGTTTTCATGATTCAACAAAAAGGAAAGAGACTGGGCAAAATGGTCATCCATGGGAGAGAAAACATCTTGATTATGCCAAAGACTTTTGGGCAAATGTTCTGTGGACTCATGAGACAAAAGTTGAACTTTTGAAAGGTGTGTGTCCCATTAAACTAACAGAGCCATCAACAGTCAAACATAGTAGTGCTGGAGTGATGGTCTGGGGCTGCCTTGCGGCTTTAGGACCTGGACAACTTGCCATAATTGACAAAACCATGAATTATGTGTTCTACCAGAGAATCCTGAAGGAGAATGTCACAAAATGACACAGACCTACAAGTCCACCTCTGGATGGCTCAAAAAAGGTTTTGCAGCGGCCTAGTCAAAGTCTGGACTTAAATCTGACAGAGATGCTTTGTCATGACCTTAAACAAGCCATTCATGCTCGAAAACCCTCCAATGTAGCTGAATTAAAACAATTGTGCAAGGAAGAGTGGATCTAAATTCCTTCACAGCAACGTGAAAGACTCATTGCCAGTTATTGCAACTGCTTGATTGCAGTTGTTGCCGCCAAGGATGGCATAACCTAGCATATTAGGTTTAGAGTGCAATTACTTTTTAACATAGGGCCATGTAGGTTTGGAGGTTTGAACAGCTTTTTTTCCTTAATAAATTAAATCATCATTTAAAAACTGTATTTTTAATTTACTCTTTGTATAATATTGGAATTAGTTTGATCATCTGAATCATTTAAGTGTGAAAAATATGCCAAAAAAGAAAAAAGGGGGGGGGGGGGGACAAATACCGCTTCCTAGTGTCAAGGTCAGTTCATACTTTCTATAGTCACACTAAGGACATTCATAATCATCTATTCATACTACTGTACAATTAATATTCTTTTAAACATGATGGCAACAGTAGCAGCAGTCATTTGTTTTATTGACATTTTATTGGGTCTTGCAAAGTATATTTAAATCCAAACTGATTAAAAATATCAAGACAATAAGCTTGAAGTCAAATTCATTGGAACCTTGCTGAACAGAACTTTTGGTTTTTACCATTATACCATTATATAATGAAAGTGGATGTAACACAACCTACGTTCTAAAACCATAGTATAAAACTGACATGGTGACAACATGTAATGAGCTTGTGCTATAGCTAACATGCCTTTAGCTTGTAGAATAAATAATATTGTGGAGCTGAGGTGAACATGTCATGTTCAAGGTATAAACCTGTGATTTGTCAGGTACAGCACCATGGCAACAGCAGCAAAAATTTATTTGAGCACCTCCTTAAGAAGTGTTGAGTGCAGCTTTAACAAAAAGAGAACAGTCTCTGAAGAAGCTGGCAGCACATCACTCACATTATAGAGCTGGCGAATACTTGAGTACCTTGCTCCTGGTTGTGATTGGTGATTAGCAACTGTTTTGTCCCTGCCCCAATCTGAGTAATGGGAATGAAAACTCCCCTGCTGGTGCTTGGAAGTTAATCACACAACAATGGGGTGCCGAGGAGGCGAAGGAAAGGTAAGGATGAAAGGGGATGGGGATGGATGGAAACTTCTCAAGAGAAGGCCCCAAGTTTAATTGCCTTTGGATAATCTTATTGTCTGGTGGTCTGACTCTCGCCCCATCCTTTACTCTCTTCACTGGTGGGTTTTTGAAGTCAGGTTACTTAGGAAGTGTGTTGGTTCAGAGCAACTTGGTGATTACCAAAGTCAGGGTGATTTGTAAAGTTTTTTTTGGATCAATCATGCAAATTAATACCAAATTAATGCAATAAAAAACAAATAATCATTCAGGGCTCTGTAAATTGCTGATATTTTAACTGGAAAATTGGAACACTGCATCTGTTGTGTAAGTTGTAGTATTATAGTATGAATATTTGCACCTGTCAGAATCAAAGATATGGCTGTAGACATAACAATATTAGCAGTGGATAAATCAGATTAATGCAGCAGCTGGTTCAATAAAAATATGTGTCCCATTTGTTTTTCTAAATGTGTTTACTTTTTGTTGTTTTTTTCTCCGAACAGCATCATTTCGAAAGATCCAACTCTAAACGTTTGTCAGTATTAGGTACAGTTAGGGTCACATTTAAGATGAGCAATCTTCACACTGGTACCAAACATTTTAGTGGTTCTTTAGACTTGCCACAGTAGTGTGATCTACTGTAGGACATGAAATATACATTGTTCTTGAAATTAATCTTTGACAGATTAACTTAAACACTGTGCGGTAAGGTATACACCACTGTAAAAATTATACTGGTCCCTGTGAGACATAAACATCATACGTAACATCATCTTTTAATTTTGCTCTATAAATGGTTGGCATGAAATAGAGGCATAATTAATGCACAAGTGGGGATTTCTACTACTGTACAGGGCAATGAAATTATGACTACAGTATGTAACAGGTAATAATAGTCATTGTCCTTAAGAGAATAATTCAGAGATTGCGGCGTTGTTGCTCCAGGCTTTATAGCCAGAGTCTAACCTTTCATTCATTCTGCAAGCTGTATTTACATTGCTGCTTCGGCTTCTCAGTTGCTCCCGTGTAACCAACAAGATTTTCACAGACCTGAATGGATTGAAGTGTGCACAGAAACAGATATCAGTCATAAAAAGAACTATTGTGCAGGCTCACTACAAGTATGGTGTTTACATGGCCACACAGCCCTAAAATAATGAAGCAAATAACACAGTGCTTTATGGTATTAATACCCTGTATATGACCTCAATTAAAAATACACTAAAATGCTGCCTTGATCCATGTTGTTCTCACATTATTGCCATAATTGCTTCTGCATTAAACTGTTGGATTGTAAACACAGGCGGCGTAAAACACCATCAACATTTTCAGCTTCATAATTACACTTATCACCTACTTTCTAATTTGTTCACTTTGTGTATTGCAGTGTGCTCAATACACAAGCTTTTTTCTGCCATGATCTGATATTGTTGTAACATGAAAGTAGTCCATCCGGTATTAAAAACATGCCAGCTGGTTGATCGTAATTACAATTTGTATGGGTTTTCTGATCCAGCTTGGACAAACCAGTAGAAAAAATATGGATGCTGGCAGGTTCTTGATTTCCTCAGCATCAAACGCTCAGGGACTGCCAGATCTAGTGAGTCAGAAGTCAGCCAGTCATTGTGTCACAGAACACTCCTGTCTTAGAAACTTTATTATGATCTTACAGACGTTTATATTTTTGATATTGTGCAATCAATTTAGGTGAACAGGTATTTCTCTCAGCTGTTTATTAACAGCTCTTGTGCTATTTCAATATGATCATTATTCTGCTCCGGGTTGGCCATCTATTTGTTTGATATGGTACAATATTATGTGATGCATTCTTTGTTGAAAACATCTGGGATGTTTTTCTGTGTCAATCAGTTGTTTGGTTATTTCAGTTTAGTGCAGATTTTAGTTCATTCTGGTGAAGAAGAAATTGTGTGTATTTGATCAAAGGTAAAATACTAAAAAAGCTCTTTCCCTTTTACCTTTTACATTTTGTGTAATTGCTACAGGTGCTTCAGCAACTTCACTGACTTCGAACTTGCTTCCTATGGTTCCAGATTTGAGAGTACATTACCAATGTGTATCTCAGCGTGACAGCAAAGCTCCTTCAAATGCGGCTGAGAACCGTAGTTCTCCCCACTCAGTGAAACCTCCACTGGGTGGATACTTTGCAACCCAAATTATCCCAATGTTTTTTGCATGATGGTGATGAAAAGAGAAAGTGATGGTAGAAAAATGTTTATTTAAAACATTTTCAATGGGCTTTGAAACCTCAGTTTTGGTATAACCTTTTAAGTTACATGATGTTAGCTACTGTAGCTACTTGGGAAGCCTCCTTGGGAAGGCCATATACATTTACATACATATATGCATGATACATGCATGCACATTAGGAGCATATATACATTCACATGCAGTACATATATTTACTGGCTAGCCCAACTGGGCAGCAAATGAAACTGTGTACTTCTGAACTGAGGCACAGCTGAAGATTGTGTAGTATGACCAACCAGACTGCATCATCTGGAGGACTCGGTGAAGAAGTCTAAAAACATTTATATATATGTACTCCCCAAACTAGAACCTTAGGAAACAGGTTGAAAATGAGTGAAATCAGACTTTAAAGGACTGATTTTTGTTTTATTTTTCTCAGCTGGATTTGATGCAGCCTTTGACAGTGTGACCCCTGCTTTCTGTTATTAACTAAATGAGAGAAATCCAAAGTCTGCTGTTTTAGTAATTAGCCTTTTGAATGAGTGTCTTTTTCAGCTGCTTTTGAATGATGACCACCATTAATTCCTCACTGTAGTCATTAACAAAAGAAATGAAATTATTACTTTTTTCCCTCTAGAAGAATTTGAGCCGAATGCAGAATGAAATAAGCTCCAATGGCTGAGTGTCTTTGTAAAAGTGGATTTTTATCTGCATCACCAGAACCTCACATACTTGACTTTGTTTGTATTCACCTGTATTCACATCCATTAAATCCTCATGTTTGTTTGCTGGGTAGGATGCTGACAATGGACCCATCTGGGAACACTTCAGTTGATAACATCTGTCTCTGCTGATCTAGGTACACTTAGCATATGTTGTCAGGCCAAAATTTCACTTATAATTTCATCCGTTTTACATTTTAAACCACTGATGTATTTAATCCACACAATTCAAGAAAATATTGATTGCATGTCTGTTGAATTAAGCTACTGTCACAGCACACACACTAGACTCTTGGGGATTTACCACTTAGCCATACAGCTGTTCAAGCTACTAAAAGACCACTAAAACTAAATCCCGTTGATTGCCAACATTAATAAAGATTGCAGGCCTTGCTCAATTCTACTGAGCACTTGTCACATAGTTGGGATGGTCACCCACTCTTTTAGAGTCTCTATGCACAGACACTGGTGTTGCTTTCAGTTCAGTTAGATTAACAAGTAAACACAGAAGCTAAACCAAAATGCACCAGGGGTGGTCTTTCTTGATGCTTGGCAACCAATCAAGAATATTACACAACAATAAAACATTCTGTCTTACTGCAGCTGCACTATAACAGAGGTGTCATCGTGATCAGCAGACAAATCAGAACATAATAATTCATATTTTTTTCTGTATAATAACATTTGTGAAAGCTGAAATGTAATGGCTTCAACAAGTTACATCCTTTCTGCCCAATATTTAGTTTTTAGCACATGAATTGAATGTAAGACCAGAGTAGTTTTTACCATCTAAAGGTAACGTGTTAAGAGTTTCTATTTCCAAATATAACATCTCACAAAGTCTGCACATAGCAGGGCCCTCTTTTATTTAGAGGCGATATTCTTCATAGAAGCCCAGCTAAGAGCTTTTGCTGAATAAAAATCCTTAGAGATGGTTATGCGGTCAGGTTCAGTGCTGCTGGGCCAAGGTGGGTAAAGGTAGAGAAGAAGCAAGTTTTCTGCCTTTTCCCACTAAAAAATGTGACCGTTCCCTAGTGCTGCTTTGTTACAAAGAATTCAAGCTCTTGCTAAGAGGGAACTGCCACCTGTAGACTTTTTGGAGATGTTATATTTGGTGATGTAAAACGTGTTCACGTCACATCCAGCCAGCACCGAGTTGTACATCTTGTCTCTAGAAAGTATCTGCTACAACCTGTCAAACGGTGCTGCAGTGGTCTACCAATTACAGCTGTGAGGAGCGAGCAGCTGTCTCTGCTATGCAGACCTCCATGCGACCATGTCTCATCCTGCATTATGTACGTATTCCAGCGTAAAAATGAGATGTTGTACAGAGATAAAATACAGAATAAAGATTGAAGAGTTGTAGGAGAAGATTTCATGCTCACAGATCAAAAAGATTCATTCTAATCACTATTAAATGATCCATGGGATGGTGTCTCAGAGCCAGGGACAGTGTGGTGAGTCTGTGGTGATCAAAATCAGGTACAGACACTGCTATACTGGGGACGGAGTGCATTTCAAGTGACATCCAAGCCCCTGCTTCTTAGTGAGAAGGACAAGAATAAACCCAGAGAAAGGGAAGTAGACAGGGTTATTCGATTCTGCTGTAAATTACATCAGAGAAAGAAGCCTCTTAGGTCAACGTAGATTTTCCACCGTGCGTTTGAAGCTATGCTTTAGTGTGAAGTAAAACTGCCTTTTCAGGTTTTTTTAAGACAAAGGTTTGCAGCACTGTGAGAGTTTGCAACTTACGGAAAACTTCAATCATAAATAGGAAACCATATATTCAGGGCACATACACTACACTTCCTGAATGCATCAGTCCTCACTGCTGCAACAGTGTCATCAAATTGAAACATTGGCACCTCCATCCAAACGTCTCTGCGATGTGCCTCTAGTCATAATTTGAATGGATTTTTGTTGAAGGGAATAGGTAAATGATTATTTGAAGTCTGTGTGGAGAGCAGAAAATTGGGACTTATGCTAGTAGAAAGGACACAGCAAATCTATGTTTGGCAAAACATAAATTGTAGTATTTTCTTTTGAAGAATAATGTCTCCAAAGTCCTGCTCAGTTAGAATTAGTTCCATCTTATCAAAGCACATGTGTGTTTTCTTTAACAAACAGCGGATCAATTTCAGACCCCAACAAAATGACATTGTGTGATGAAGTTAATAACATCAAACATGTCGTTTTAAGAAGGCATTGCTTTATCTAATTTCAGCCTTGTCGTAATTGTGTTTTTAGGCCTTTATATACGATTGTGTGTTATTTTCACTGGCCTTGCTTTTTTTTTTTTTGACATTATTGTTGTGGCCCGCTTGGAGGTGGCCTGGGCTGGATGTTAGTTTACAAAATGTACATTAGACACCAATAACTCAACACTAGACACTAATATGTCTTGCGTTTGGCTTAGGTTTAGGCATTTAATCTGATTTAAGGCTTTAATTGATAGTACTATTTGTCCAATGCTGCACACTCAGGTTGTCTGAGCTGCTGTCTGAAATAAAACAGAACATCATAAGACATCACAGCTTATTCTGCTGCATGTTGTACTTGGGAGATTTAGCAGTGATTTTGATTTTTGTCTGCCAACACTGCTGGAGCGTGTTAAGCTTGTGCTCGTGTTAACTAGCTGAAATGAAAGATCAAAACATATCATGGACAAAAGCAATTCAGAACAGCTTTCGGTAAAAAGGAGACAAAGTGTTAAAGAGCACACAATACTGTGACTGATTTTAAATGTGCCTCTTTCTAGTACTGTATACCCTGAATCCATTACTAGTACATAGTAGCAAACAGTATTACTTTCACTTAATTTGGTAGTAAACACACTTCATGCCTAACCAGGATCAGGACTATTAAAAATTGCATATTTTAATGTGAGTGCTACCAACAGATATTAGACTTGAAGATTTTTTAGGAAAACAAATTATTGCATTTTCAGTAAGCATTTAGCAGATATGCTCAGTACCAAAATGTGGCAGATATGTTCATTAACAACATTTCCTCATTATGGTGATAAACATAATCCAGGCAGCATTAAGTTCCCTTCACAACATATTTCCTGTTGCAAATTAGTGGTATATGAGCCAGGCTCTCTTCACGTAGGATTAGTTTCAGAGGGACATGTTGGTAGTGTAATTATCACCAAAGCATTTACTGTAACTTTGGTGCTTTATGAATTTGCAAAGTCGATACATTTTCCTTTCTCCACATGCCTGCAGCAGCTCAGAGCCTGACTTGGATCACATCAATGCAACGACATAGACACAAACATTTTTCTGTCAAAAAAAAAGAAGTAATTCTCAGATACCAGCTAGGAATCATCAGTTGTGAGAGTTGGCATATAACACAACAAATGTGTCGATCAATAACATTACAGATGCTACAGATCCTGGAACTGAACTGTTAGTATATGAATAAAGGATATTAATAGAGTTCAGTATCTTCAAGAGTTTAACCATGACATTATTGTTTAAATGAATAAATGTGCTTTAACAGTGTTTTATTAAAATTTCTACCAGATGTGTGTCTGTTTGTGCGCAGATGAGATAATAGTAGCATCATTTTCTCATATAGTGCAATATGCCTCTGCGTGAGTGTAATTGGACTGATCAAGAGAAGTTAGCGAATCACTCGTGTCGCCACTGTCTATGATTACCAGCAAATCAACACGCTGTGGTTACCTTGAGTCAACAGTTAATCTTAATTAGTCTGCTAATTGCACTCTGCTTGCTTGCCAAGTCAGAGGCTATAGAAAGCAAACTGTTAGTTGTGTAAGTCCAACTTGTCCAACTGAATATCCGCATGTTATAACAGAATGTCTCATTGTTGTCCTGGAAAAACAGTACTGTAGCTTTTTTTTCCTGTTTTCTGTTGGGGTTCTGATAGTAATGGAATGTTCTGTGTGAGTTGGTATTTGAAGGAATCATATATGTTCATCATGATCGATATATCCATCGGCGTCATACAGAATGAGAGATTGAAATTGATTTCAGAAGGACGTTTTCAAGTGTAATTCTGGATTTGTATAAAGACAAATGGAAATAGAAATCACACATTTGTGGACATTTGTACTTTCACCTTTTTTGTCCATCTTTTAGATCACAGATATTCACAAACTCAACTGCAGATGCTTTTTTTTAAGAATTATTCAACTTTTGAATCTTTCTTTCTTCTATGTCCCTGCATATTAGTAGCTTTCTGAATTGTTACTCATGAGAGTTTTGCTTATGTTCAAAAAAGAGCAGCTTTCTTCAGTGCCTCACTGCTTTGAATAAGTAAAATCATAAATAAATACATAAGTGAATGTCCAAATACGTTGGAATATCCTAACCTTATTCATTCAGAAGTAGCAAGCTAACAAGCATTTTTGCAGTGTCTACAGCTACAAGGTTCAGAAGACTCGAAATCTGATACTCATTATAGTTCTCTGTTTTGCTTAGTGTCAGAAATGCAATGTCTTCATAAATTATGAATGTTTGTTTAGCATTATACATAGGGTTTGTTAGTTAGCATGCTGCTTTTGCTGTTTTGAAAGCAGCATTACACATTTGGTGTTTATGGGGTTTTAAGTATGAGAAAACCTTCTTCTAGGCAGGAAGGAAAACGCCTCACATCCTGATGGAGGTTGTTTAGACACATGTACAGAATGACTACATGGTGTGTCGTCCTCTGAGTCACTCATTCTAGCATCAGTTGTCCAATTATTCTCCGGTACACAATACTCAACAGTAAAAATCTGCTCTTCGGTACCCAGTAGGGGTAATTTTACGGAACATGATTGGCCCGGCCAACTTTTGCCAAAGGCAACAGACTGTCTTGACATACAAATGGTGGCGATTTATTTTTACAGATGTGGAAAGTGTCAAGAATTAAATGAAATCAGCAGCAATATAATTATTTATGAATTAAATAATAAAAAACACCTGTTTATTTTATCATATAGATTGGTGCAGAATGTGGTTTACCTTCAGTGAATTCTGTGATTACCTTTTAATAGCACAATATTAACAGTTATGCAGGTTAGAGTTATGCATATGTGATCTGTCTCATTACTGTGAGAAAATATCATTATGTGCTGTCAGTAGTTTTCTCTTTCTCAAATGTAATTCTAAACTAAAACCAAATATATTTGAAGGTAGAATTTCAAAATTAAAGTTGCATTAATCAAAGTTTATATAATATTGAATGCTGAAATTAGTATAATGTGAAAGGGGTTCGTTATAGTGATGAGGCCACAGAGTTATAACTTCTTTTTCTTACAGCTGTTGTAATGAGATGTGTTATCACTGTTATTTGACTGGTTATTAATAAATAGTAAGTCTTGCTGATTTTGGTTGCACACCTGCTCCCCATGGTTCTCCAACAATCATGAAGGAGTTCCCAGAGATGTTTTAAGATTAAAAATCCAAGATTTAAAAAAAAGAAAAAAAGAAAAAAGTTTCTCTCTGATCAAAAGAAAAAGGAAAGAACCTCTCCCAGCAAAAGTTCCACTACTAAAGTTCCACTGTTGAGTACTTGTTGGCTGCTTTTTCCAGATTTAGATTGGATGATTGTAAAGGCCAGGTCATCTGATGCAGCAATCCATCTCTCTCTCCTTGAACGAAGAACCTAAAGGTGTATTTGGAGTCACTGTCCTGTTTGAAAGCAAATGATGGTCCTACTGAGTTGCTACATAATGCACTAGTAGCCATGCTGGTTAAGTGTGCCCTCAGTTTTCATTAAGTCCCCAACAGTATCACCAGCAAAGCACCATCGCACTTCTTCCCAAGTGCTTCACAGTGGGAACCATCGATTCACCCTCTCTATGTTTAACAATAAGGTTCTCAAACCCAGTCCTTAATAACCACTGCCCTGCTCATTCTTCAACTATCCCTGATCTAACCACTGCTGATTACCTGGTTCAGGTGTGTTCAATCAATTAGAAGGGCGGAGTTGGGGAAGCCAACATGTATTTGTATGTTCCAGCCAGTGATTGACTGAACAAACATGATCTAGGTGATCAGTTGTGGGTAGGGCTGGGATAGTTCAGCATCAGTTTGAGAACCACAGATTTAAAGCTCATTATAAGGGTAAGAAATGTCACAAATTAACTCTTGACAAGGCAGTTTGTAAATTAAACACCATTCCAGGTGACTGTCTTGTGAATGGGGAGCCTGATGCCATAAAAAATAACACTTTTGTTCTCTACATAATTCCATATATGGTCTGTCATAACTTCAATGTCTTCATTATTGTACAATGTTGAAAAATAATAAAAATAAGGAATAAAACATTTGATGGGTAGTGCATATAGCAGCAATGATTTGCTGCCATAATGTTCAGATGCACCTGTTTCATTCAGTCATCTGTGGATGGAAGCAGCCATCTTGACCATGATTTAAAGGGTTAAAAAAATGGGCTGATAAAACAGAGGGAAAGGGTCATTAAGCACCAGGTTGGGAGACAGAGAGAGACAGCTAGGGAGACACAGAGTCCCAACTTCATCAAGATTAATCACTGACATCTGGTGCCTTGGAGGACCTAGTTAGTAACCCTCTGTTTTCCCCCCGGTTGGTGTGTGAATCATCGATGGCAGGCAGAGATGCAGGAAGCACAGCCCCGGATGCCTGTTGTATCTTTTGTCACACTGGGTGACAAAAGTGTGTAATGAACGACGGTGAGGGGGTAAAGTGTGTACAAAAACACTCAGATGGTAATACTGCCATATATTTTCATCAGTATTTCAGTAATGGTACTCCAAGGACATCATTAATATCGCATACTGCATGTGTGTATTCATGCATCAGTTTAATTAGATATATAGTATGGTTTTAATTTATCCAATGTAGAGTTATATAATACATTATAATAATCACCGTAAAGCTCATAATTTGGTGAAACTCTAATCTGTATGAGCTTTCCAAGTAGCAAAGGGAGGCAGAATTACAGTGAATTAGAAATAAATGTGAGGTGGGATTCCTTGACACCTATAGGTTGATTTAGTTCGCTTGCAGCTTGCGCAGAGGAAGATGCATTGATGGTGAAGAGAGGATAGACAGAGAAGGACGTGCAAAAGTGGGAGCTTGGGGGGGTGAGGGGATGGAGAGTCAAAGTCTTCTATATTAACTACGAGCCTAAAGGAGGCTCCTCTTACTGGCTCCCGATTCTGGCTACACTACATTATTATGTTCAGTTTAGGCCCTAGGCTTTGGCTTATAAAGAAGGTCTGACCCACATCTATACAAGTTTCTTCAGACACCATTATTTTTGTTGTTACTGCACAAGGCCGGGCTGGGACCAGCGTTGATGCCTGAAATAGTGGAGCAGGCGAACTAGTCAATGCTATGATAAGAGCATGATTAAGTTTGAATGAGATAATTACACGTGTTGCAAGGGGATACTGAAGAGAGCGGACTAGCCTCGTGTAGTCTTGAAACGTGTAACTACTCTGTAGTGTGTCTCCTTTTTTGCAATTCTGACACAAAGATCCTCACAGTCATTAATTTGGTATAATGTTGGACAATGTGTTGGCTTTTTTCCCAGTGGTTAAGCGCCTCTGGGAGGGAGTCTTCACACGAAAAATGATAGCACTGGATAGCAACAACCAGCTAGTAGACATATGTGATAGAGTTTCCAGCCACTGCCCTGAAAAATATCTTTGATTTTTATGTTATTTTTTATCTCTTTACAGCCACCTGGATTTGTTTTCCCAGCTTATATGTGACACATATGCAACATATTTTTGTATAGCAATGCAGAACTCATTTAATCTGATACCAGAAAAAGCACAATCTTTCCATAATTATTACCAAATACTTTTATTTGACTATACTTGCCAATATATCAGAAATTTCCATATTGTAATAAATCATCTTATAGCTTTAGCTAGAATTTTCTGTACTGAGTCGTTGAGATCTATAGTAGAAATATAGCAACATTGCTACAGCAAAGTCTTGGCAATTTGACCAGCCAAATATTCCCTCCACTGGAACAATACTCAATCAATATCAAAACCGTTGGGCACTGAGCTTTAACCTGGAAAGACATGTTTACATCTGGATGTCCATTTGATAAAGTGTCAGCTAAAAAAAAAAAAATCCCACGGTGTGTTAATCTGGTTCCGACAGACTCTGTTTTGTGTCGTCTCAACAAATATAATATCATCTATCCTGCATTTCCAAGGGCGTCATCTCATTATTGATTGGAAGAAAGTGAAGAGATATGGATATTACTAGGCTGAAGGCCACAGAGGTACTGAAGGTGATTCATGGGAGGGTCTCCCTCATAATTCAGACCCTGGACAAATAGTTCATTTCCAACAATGTTGGCATTTGAAGAAATCAAATCTTTGAGGTGAATTTAAAGTAGGACCGGAGGCGGATCTGTTCCTTGTGCACACCTGTCAGACTCTAGTGAGGTCTTGCAGTTATTTTTCAATTACCAACACAACACTGGTGGCTACACGCTATTTTTTGTTTCTCTTCTTTTTTTTAGCAATCACTGCCTCATATTTCATTGCAATGGTTCCCATTGTTACTCAAAATCACTAGAAGATTATGGTTTTGCAGATGAAGTGTAGTTCTCACAGTGAAGTTTTTTTTTTTACTGCAGGGACCAACCATTATCATTTACCTGACCATGGCCTTTCTGATAATTCTCCCCCGTATAGACTCAACCTTTCCTATGACTGTCAGCTGCAGAGAACCAATTAACATATTGTGTCAGAGGGAGTCATTCTTCCCAACAGTCCCTAGTTTCTCTCCCTCTGTTTTTGTCACACTGCTAGCTAGTGGGCAGAGTCACACAAATTAGTGGTGTGAGCTGGAAGGCTCAATTACCTTTTAGGGACTTTAGAGGTAGTCTATGTCCATGTCAGCCTGTCTCAGAGCTTCCTCCAACCTGCTTCGATAAGGGTATAAAATGAGAAGGGGAGCAGGAAAGGGGGGCAGCACAAGGAGGAGAGCAATTGGTGTGCTAGGGCTGGGCTGAATTTCTAAATGATGTAATTCCTGTGTCTGCAGTGCACCTCACTGTTGGCATCCCTGTTTCCCCCAGAGACAAAGGCAACTCTAGTCTTCTCATCAGCCCACCCCAGTCTCACCTCAGCACCTCCCCTCCCTCCGTCCTCTCACATCTTTCCCTATCTTCCATTGTGTGCCACTGCGAGCAAGGGGACAGCCAGCAGAAAGTCCATTTGAATATGATGGCAGGGGTGTATTCTCAGAGGAGCGGCAACACTCTGTGAGCTGTGCCAGGCCTGGCCTTGTTATCCATCTGTGACCATGTAATGGAGATGGATACTGTACCACTGGCAGGCTAAAATGGAAGAGATGCATGGGCCAGTAGATCAAGTCTCTCAAAGTGTGAAAATGCTACAGACATTGAAAATGTAAAGCATGAGGCAAGTAGTGCTGTGATGTGTGGGATGTCAGTATAGCAGAAGCTGGGAAGCACTGGAACGGTCGCCACGATGCAGATATTTATCTTGGCCTCCGAAAGAAACATTTTGGTTTATTGAGTCAAACTTTCTTTAGCTTTTGGTTTGAGATAATGGTGTTGCTGGAATTTAGAGACTCACAAAACTGACAAAACTTTAGCTGGAGTTTTTGGCTGTGATAGACATTTACAATACAAGGTTTGGGTAACTGCATAAGTTTGACTAGCATGACTCATGTTCTGCTTATTTGTAAACACAACTCAACAGTTGTTTTGTTTTTGTATGAAATCTCTATTTTTTATTTTAGGTTCTTCACAGCCTTATGATTTACACAGACAAAAAAATAAATAAATAAAACTAGAGACTAAAAATGAAGCACAATCAGAACACAATAATCAGAAATGTGCAGGCTGAATCCACGTTTATTATGCCTGCACGTTACATAATCCATATTTGTCACATCAGAACTGATCTGGGTTAAATATTTAAATATTTTAATCATGAAACACAAAATATGTTATCTACTAACTTATCTTTGCACTCTTCAAATCATAAACACTCATAATGGAGGGTTCAAAAACTCTACAGTGCCTACACTGCCAACAATACTGTGAATTTAGTGTCAGAGTCTCGAGGATGGGAGGACATAGAACAGGTCATTGCACAATTGAGGCAGCAGTTTTCTAGATCATCATAACCTCAACTGTACTATATTTGTGTTTATATGTTATAAATGATAAACTGCCTCACATCTGTTTGTTGTCATTTTCATGTATTCATTATGTAAAAGATTATATATGGGCTATATATTATTCAGTAGCTCTTTTTCAACAAGGAATGAAATAACTACGGAAAATATCCGCTATTAACAAAAAATATATAAATGAATTTTCAGGTAGGCACTATTTTGATCTACTACTATACTAGTTCCTCTCTGAGAACAACAACTGTAGTAGAATCAGTTGTGTGTGTTCATCTGTCATTGTTGTTAAGTGGTAAGAAATAAATCAGGTGAAAACATTTTGTTTCTTTGATCTGTACTTGGTTAGATGTGTTCTTTGAACTGGAACTGTACCTGGGTTTTGGCTGATGACGTTTCACATGTCTGCAAGAAAGCAAGTACAGAGAACTACACAGATTGAGAAATGTCCCGAGTATCTGCTGTGCTAGAAGCAGCAAATGTAGCCTTGAGTTACTGGCTTTAAGCTGTTATGATGAAGAGTGGCCCGACATTTTACTTTCTAAAACAGCTCATTTCCAGTTTCAAATAGTAATATTCATCTACAACTGACATCATTTGAGGCCGTTTATCATATTTGATGCAGCTCACTCTGAAGCCACAGATGCAGCATTTCTCACAAACATTAACCACATAACAACAATCTTTCCCCAACTTTAACTGCTCAGTTCTATAACTATGCATGATAACTGGGTACAAACCCAGGTCTCTGTCAAAGTCAGGCTTTAAATGGCCTCAGCCCACAACCAAACGCTTCTATTATGTGGAAGAAAAGAAAAGCCACTGAAAACCATCAGAAGAAGATACGTTTGGCAAAACTCACATATAAATGTAACATTTGGGCTAATTTTTTGCCATGTTGATGTTCCTAGATTTCTACAAATAATTTGATGAGTGCCATGTAATGTAGGCGTCCAAGTTATTTTAATAAATAAGAATTATCAGATGTACCATACCTGGACAAGAAAGCACAATGTGGGGAGGATGTGTATATATTTGTATTTTTATTTCCACAAAACTGTAATATATGATGAATGCATCTTAAAAGAGAGTTTATGCATTTTTTACAAGCTAAAAGAGAGTAGAGACACATTAGAGGCACACAGTACACTGTAGCTCAATTTTGTATGGCCATTTTTCAGTCAAATATTAGTTCTTGCCTTGGATGCATTTTGATAAAATATACATTTGTTATGTTCAAGCTGACCATGAAGCCGTTAAATTCACACATTACAGAGGACAGCAGGTTACGTTTTATTTATTGATATGGTTTGATGTATTTACTATAGCAGTCCAAGCTCATGCATTATACATGTGGTCCTAAGGTCTGTATAAATCTTTGCACAACAGGGAAAGCAATGTGATGAAAGATATACAGCCCCAAGAATAGGCAAGCACACCCAACATCAGTGGGATCCTATTAATAGAAGTGACAAGTCAATATATGAAGCCCAGAATAGAAATTATTTCAGATATTTCTTTGCATACACTGTTTAGATTGTCTTTATTGTTTAGTCAAATGCATATTGCTTCATTGCAATAGCTAGCACAGTTAATGTGTTCCTTCCTCACTGTTTCCTTTATTTGCTTTAGGCCAGTCCAAACACATATTATCCAGTGAGAGATCATGTCAGTCTTCTGCCTCTGTTTCTGATTAATGAACTTCTTGCTGGCTATAATCAGTAAATGTCAGCTGTGCCTTTCTTTGTTAAGTAAAACACACATTTCTAGACCTTGGGATTCTGTAGGAATGGTAAATTGTTTCTAAACTGTTCTTGTCAGAAGCCCTCATGCAGCTGTCCCTACTGTATCTGGTGCTCAAGTGAATTAGTAGCTTTGTTTCCACGGTTTATGGGAAGATGGTGTGGGAGGTACACAGAGAGGGAAACATGATTTTCACACTCAATACTGCATGAACAGTCTTTGTCTCACTGTGCCCAGTTTCAGTCTAGAGCACTATGCGTGGAGTTACACGCATTTGTATAGAAGTAATGAAAAATCACATACTCAGATTTGATTTTCCAAGGTGTGTTTGTGACCCTGCATGCCAGTGAAGCCATTTTTAGCTTTGCTCAATATCAGGTTTTGCTATTGAATTTTTAAAAAATTCCAGTGCAGGTAAACAAGAGTTTTTGTGTAATATAGTAATAAATAAGTACCACTGGGGATGTATTATTGTCATTGGGCGTCTCTCTCTTGAAAAGGGGAATGATGGGAGCAATGGGGAGAACTGTTTGCTTTGTTGTCAGGAAACTTTGATGTTCCACCAGGGGTCACTGTTGTGCAGGGAGATTGATCTCAACTAACCTCCTCCTGAGAAGATCAATGAGTCCAAGTCTCTGTGGTTACCCCCCCAACTCTTTTCTTTGCATCTCAGTATCTCACTGTGTCTGTGTCTGGTATAACTGTGTTTAAGAAAGAGAGAATGTAGGCATACACATTCATTCAATGTGTTGAGAATATGTGGTGATAAGTGGTCACAGGCGAAGCAAACTACTGAATGTGAAAGTGGTCCTTGTGCCGGTGCCATAGTGGAGGTGGGTACGGTTATGGAATGGGAAATAGTTTCCGTACAATGTACGTGTTGTGTGTTGGCAGCAAGGTGAGTCAGTCGCTCCATGCAAGTCAGAGGCGTTAGTCAGGTGACTGCTCACTTGTGGACTCGGTCCTGGTCTGCTCCTGTGTGTATCGATCTGCAGTACTTCTCTGTGTTTCTGTTTGTCTGCTTTTCCATTCGCCCGCCCACATATCCATCTGTCTGCAATCATGCTTTATCGTTCATCACCATACTTACACAATACACTGTGCACAATATCACAACAGGATACAAAATGTAAATTAAAATGATTCAGTGATTTGTGGGACTCTTTAAGAGAGGCACTTTTTCTGCATTTGCATGAAGTATGAACACCAGCAGGTTTCAAACTCATTTTGATGCCACTTTAGGCAAATTATTAAGTAGGTAAGTAGTAAACCTAACAATAAGCAAGCCTACACACTAGCTTTGCATTCATTCTGCATAGTTAGCTTCTCAGATATATTTAGGTAGGGCTGTAAAAAAAATAACGTGTAAAAAAAAAATGAACCCTGATTAATCACGTTCCATGGTGCCCTTTGACCTGGAACACTGAAAAATAAGATATATATATATATATATATATATATACACACATAC
>OMLM01007662.1:51734-62329 GCA_900302695.1 Helostoma temminkii | reverse complement strand
TGTCTCTCTCTCTCTCTTTCTCTCTCTCTTTCTCTCTCTTTCTCTCTCTCTCTCTCCCCCGCAGGTATCATCGGCCCTGAGGCTTTGTATTCCGGGTCTTCAGTTGCTGCCCATCCTGCCTGCCTGCCTGCCTGTTGCTTGTTGTTGTTGTTGTTATTGGTTGTGTGATCTGCTGTTCTTTTCTCTTTTTCTCTTTCTTTCCACTCACCCCAACCGGCTGAGGCAGATGGCCGCCCACCTTGAGCCTGGTTCTGCTGGAGGTTTCTTCCTTTCTTAAAAAGGGAGTTTTTCCTCTCCACTGTTGCCTAGTGCTTGCTCAAAGGGGGATTTGTTGGGTTTTCCTTATTATTTAGTTGTATTGTAAGGTCTTAAACCTTACATTGTAAAGTGCCTTGAGATGACTTTTTGTTGTGATTTGGCGCTATATAAATAAAGTTGAATTGAATTGAATTGAATTAATGCTGCCATGTAGGAGTTTCTCTGCTTTACATAAAGTTGGCCTAACTCTTTTAACTGGACTTACTTCAACTGGACTTATCATTTTCCTGGAAAAGTTTCAGTACAGCTTCAATCCTGCCCAGCATTTTAATGATGCTCCGTTGAATGGCTTCAAAAGTCCTAGTTTGCACAAAACCAGGGACCTGAACCTGATTACCTTTAATAGAATGCAACCTTTAGTAATATTAATATGTGTTTCTAAGCCTACCTGCTATATGTGAGAAATGGGTTTGGTGACTATGAACTACGTTCTTATGCACATGGTGTCGCTACTATACACAGTGACAACACTATGAGTATGTCTACATCATAAGTCATTCACTAAAGTGTAAAGTGTAGGACAGATGAAGTTATTCATGCTGATACTGATGACAGTGAGCAGCGTATGTAATATCTCATCTTCAATAGATCTAGTAGGAGTCTTTTTCTAAGTTCTAACTTTGTCTCCTCAGGTAATTTTGTGTAATTGCACAATATTTTTCCTACACTGACATTATTGATAAATACAGGTTATAATCAGTCTTTTTCCAAAATTAAAGTGTTCAAAACAGCAAGTCTCAGCAGCTTGTCATGTAATCTGAATGAGACCATTCTCAAGGCAGAAATTTTGACTGGTCATAGTGAAAAACAGCACAGTGTTACTAATGTGCTCTGGGAATTGTGGGACTGCCCACAATGCAGTCACTATTGTATATCATTGTGGCAATAGGCTTCTTCTTAATCCTCAGGAACATTATTATTCAAACTCGACATGGCCTCAGCAGGTTAAAAGGTATGAACCTACCACTGACATATCCTGGAGTAGTACCATCGATACAGGCGCAGGGAGCCGGCGTCCACGCGGTGGTTTATCGATCGGTACTGTAAGCAAGAGAATAAATGTCACAAGACTGAAGCATACCAACCTTCAAACTGTTTTACGTTAGCATGAATTCTTGAATCAAGATTAGTATGAAGGACATTACAGAGACAGTCTATGGTTCAGTCCTACTCTAAATACTCTACTGTGCCTTATTTATGCCTTTATGTTTTTGCTCCTTTGCTTATTTATTAGGATTAAGTAATCAGACTTACCTGTATAGCATCCTCAATGAATACCACAGCTTGTTGGATGTAGAGATCCTCATCTGTGGATGGACACATAAAAGACAGTAGCAGGACAAGACCATGAGATTAGACAGAGGTGCAGAGGGAGACACATGCTCAAAGAATGGGAAACGCATTAGGAAAATGGTTAAAAGCTGTTACAATCCAATTTATATCTCTGCTATTCAGTAACAAATATTCTACTTTACTTTATTTTATCATTTATTTCAGACTAATACAGTTCAACCAGATACTGTGAGACAATCACAAGTTGAGCGCTACTGTGTCAGCACATGCACCAGGAGGGGAGGCCAATCCGATATTTGGGAGGCCTAGACTTCCCCTGTCCAACCCTCTGGTCCTGCCCCTGATGGAGACTGAAAGATGTCAAGGAAAACTACAAAGAAATATACAGTCACAGAGATACAATTCACACTGACTTCTATTGTTAGTCATTATTTTTAGCCATCAAGGAGAGTGTAAGAAAGCCAAGCAGGGGCTGCATTTTGAAGCTGATACTTCAACTGATATCAAAATATATAGTAAGCGGAATATTTCGCACATAAAGTGCACTTGTCAGTTTGGTCTGATGGACAAACTGTTTCCAAACTAACTCCATAATATCTCTGACATTCCTGTATTGCAAGTCAAACTGACACAGTTGTTACTACTATCTTATATACGCCAACATAGAATAGAATAATACATGTGAATTTCACATGGTTTTGTGGTAATTATTTCTGTAACTATGGCAACTTTTCTAAAAAAATAAATAAATAAAATATACAGAGGTGTTGTGTTGGTGCTGTTACTGCAACAAGGTTACTCTGTCTAATTTATACCTTGTTGTATTTGTATTAATTGCCCAATGTTGTCTACAAATTTAATTTGGGTCTACTTTTGTTGTACTTTTCGTACTTTTTGTTTTACATTCATGTATTTTACAACACTAAAATGTGAAGACTGGTGTAAACCGGGACTAGAAGAAGCAATTGTTATCACAACTTCAGAAACATTAAAACTTATCTGCACACTAGGTTTGTACCTGGTGACCAGGGGAGGATGTGACAGCCAGATATAGACAAACCATCATAATAGGAGATGGTAGAAAGCTACTGTTTAATTAAAGTATGTCTGATGTGTCAGGATTAAATCCAAGCTGACAAACACTGACCAATTTCACCAAATTTAAATGCAATATTTTGTGAAGCTGCAGCAATTAATTAATTGCTTGATTGCACTATTTTGATAATTAATGAATTGTTTATTAGACATTTTAGTTAGTCATGTTTCATTACAATGAAGAATCCACCATGTTCGTATATACAGTAACAAACATTCATGCTGGACAATTTGACTGTTCTTTACCAACTGCAGGTAGAAAATATTAAATAAGTAGAATCTATGAGTGACTGTTCCACAAATGCCACGTAATTATGTTCAGTTATTTTTCCATCCAACAGTTACACACATACAGACTTGATGATTCACTTTACACGCACACACACACACACACACATACACTCGACACGTCACAGCAGGATGTGTCACAGCAGTGGTGGTGGGTGCCACAACACTTCAACACTTTAAACAGTCACAGCACTCAGCATTTACCGCTGCACTTCTCACACTTGTTGCAGAAACAAAAATTAAACAGTTGAGAAAAATCTCACCAACAGAAAATGTCCTACTGGTGCTACTAATAAGAAATCCTAGGTTATCTCTATTCAAGTGAATGAGGCATCATTTAACCAAAAAAAACCTAACTGTACATTTAATCACAGTGCTAAATCTCCAGTTCCCCTATAAGCAGTACTGTACATGGCGACCACCTGATTATTTTTGATTCCAACTACCTGGAAGAATCAGTGAAGATTCAGAATTGGAGAGAGTGTTGTAAAAAGACTTAATGGAATTTTGAAATGCCATGTATTACTTTCCAGAGTATCTGGAGAGCTAGCACGTTTAGCCTAGCTTCATTTTGTCAGTGGTCTACAATGTCTTATACAGCATGGTGCTTCTATACATGTCAGCTTTTAGACAACACACCTTTATCACCAGTTTATGTCACAGTAGGCAACAGTTATAAGTTGTATGTTGCACATTATTACAAGTAGTTGGAGAACGAGTGAATAATGTTTGGTAATGTGTAATGTGTTGGCAAGTAGAAGGTGTACAACATACATTAGAAATCAAAAAGCCTTGTAGTTGGTGGTTGCTATGCTAGCAGCTTCCCCTTGCTTTTAGCTTTTGTGCTAAGCTAGGATAAGCAGCTTACAGATCTTCCTGTTTACATGTGCTGGACACACCTATGACCTATGATTCTGTGTCTGAGTCAAAGTAGGAAAAAGCAGATTTTCAAAAAAAGTCCTGTACCTTCTACAAAACACCAAATTAGATAAAGCAATTCCAACCAGCACTTTCCATGTCAACAACTTGTTTAGTGTTTCCTGAACAGAACTCGCTAGAATATTTTATTTAGCATATGCAGCTTATAGTGTGGACTTTAAACCTACCTGTCTCTATGACAGTCACGTACCTTAAAACCTGGTTGGTGTTAAGTCCACACATACAATACACTGATGCATCAGTATGTACACTACTACTGTACCTCACTTCCACAACACTACACTCTTGTGGAATGACACTGACCAAAGTTATGGACTTAACTACATCTGATTCTCATACCTGTGCTTGCCCTCCTGCCTTTGCCGCTCTAGCCCTGCTCTGCTCCAGCAGGAAGCTTGTCCCAGCTCACACTGCAGTATAATGTTACACCAATTGATCATAATCACACACACTGGTTTGAAGGCTGACAAGCTGTGCATCACAAGGAGCTGCACCACGTTCCTCCCCATGTCCACCAAACACACCAGTGTCACACTCCATACACTGTTAACCAGCCGTGCTCCTCACACTGATGCTGATGAGCAGTAGTGACTACAGGCCCACTGCTGCTACTTCAGGGTGTGAATGACTCTTACTGATGAACACAACAACAATCACCTGTCGTCACGTGATCTAATGACCGTCGACCTGAAAGCTCCATACCCTCCTTCAGCTCACCTGTGTCCCGGTCGACACTGCACAACTCCCCGGCGACATTATACGACCTCCGCCTCCTGCTAGGGGGACTTTCGTGCTCCGCGCCCGACCAGGAGCCGTAATCCTCGGTGGCACCGTTCGCGCTGCCGGTCAGCAGACTGTCCGTTTCCATCCAGGAAATCTACAACTTGTTCTGTAGAGGTACACAGCTGTGAAAATGAAAGTAGCAGAAATGGTAGAAGACAGATCAGATCCAGTAGATCTGAGCCCAGTCCCGTACAGACAGGGACTACACAGTCACACACACAGTCAAACTACATAACAGTCTTCAAGCAGAAGGCATCGGAATGTGTTTTTAGGAAGTGACTTTGCTCCCTCCCCTCCCTCCTCCTGTCCTGTGTTAAAGTATCACTTTACATTGGCTTCTTCGACAACTCCCCCTCCACCTACTGCACACTGCACAAGCTGCAGGCTCCGCTTCACTGACCTTTGCTTTTATTACTGTGAGCTCAGGCAGCATAAAGGAAAAGGAAAAGTGTCGCTAGACGCAGAGGAACCGCTGTAAATTCTCTACAGAGCTGAAGCATCAGAAACAGGCTGTAAAATGAACTACTTGCTCTGGGCATCATCCAGTTGAGTCACTGCTAAACATAATAACCACTGCTGAACTGGATGCTGTTGATAACATGACTGCAGAGTCTAGTCCAGATGTGTTCCACATGTGACTTATGAATAATGTTTCTGCAGAAATCTGAAGTTTAAGTCGTATACACATTGAAGCAGAGAACCACAAAAACCTGCTCTCTGATGATTTATATTTTGCTCACACACTGACGTAATGTTAGAGCTACACACCAGAGAAACTCACCTTTTTAAAAGAACATATTTATTGTCAACTCATTTCACATCTGTGATGTAAACTGCAAACAGACGCTGAAAGGTGAAGAGAGTCTCTCATCAGAAACGTCAGCGTCAGAAGTGACTTCATTATTCAGAGTGATATATTATTCCAGTTTAACAGCATCGTCTCAAGACACTTCAGATAATAAGACAAGATCTTACATAGTTATACAGAGAGAAACCTTTAACAGAAAAAACCTCCAGGTTCAAGGTGGGCGGCCACCTGCCTCGACCGGTTGGAGTGAGCGGAAAGTGGAGTTAGAGAAGAGCAGACAATAACAAACAACAGACACAATGTGATCAGGCAACTGTCCAGCAGTATTATATTCTATATTACTGGATAATAACTACTAATGCTGCAACTAGGTGGAGCTAATTTAACCAAATATACAGCCAGGTGGTTACACCATGTTAATACATTTTACTTTATTAGTTATTAGTATATTTTACTTTAATAATCACTGTAACCAGTGTCTATAGCTGACATGTAAATGCAGTAGAGTAAAAGTGCAGTCTCTGTCTGGCAGTAAAAGAAATAAAATGGAGACACTTAAGTAAATTCCAAGAGCTTTTCCACCTCCGCCTGTGAGGAAAGGATGAGAACAGTGTGGCAGTGTGGAGAACATACTGTTAATTGCTGTTTCAGCCACTTAACTCCCATTGTGATGCACTACAGGAACTCCAGCAGAGTCTTGCAGGGCCCCTGTCACACTCACAATGAAGAACATTTTCTTAAATCAGAGCTGCTGCTTTGATCTCATGTAAGGAGTCAATTTCTAATAGTAAAATGAACAGACTGAACTTAGAGTCTGATATGAAATGAAGTTTAATAATGACAAACTGACTTTAGATGAAAACCTCATTATAGATATTATCTAATGATCATAAACTAAGTCACGCTTAGGTTCTAGGTCATAATCTTTTAGAAGTGGGTTACAGAGTCTAATGAAAATAAAAACAAAACAAAACATATTTTACCTCTAATTATATGAACAATGATCAACCTTAGAAAGCCACTATCTGAATATTAATTGAGCTTCTGTTAGCAATACAGAGTTCTGAAGTAAGGTCAATAATTTTAAGCATTTGTTTGATTAAAATAAAATTAAAAAAAGTTAACTTGAGCTTTTCTACCTTTGACTTCCATTTTTTATAAAGTTACATGATATTTTTGTTTTATTTTCCTAGTTTCACTGGGCTTTTATATTCTGAGCCCAGTAATCCCAGTTGACATTTATTCCTTCTAAAACTAACTAGCAAGACTTTACTACTATATTTCTAACTGCTATTGTTGCAATTTCTCTCAAGAATCCAGTACATTTTTCAACCAGAATCAATTTCTTTCCAAAAGACCTTCTGTATCTCCAAACCCTTCACTAATACCATTAGACTTCAAGTAAAGCCTGTGTAGTCCAGTAACCACAGTGTCTATGACACTGGAGTTGAAGGTCTACACTGCCCTAAGCTTTTCATTCCATTCATCCAATTTTATTCTATTCATAGTGCCTATAATGGAGCACCATAAATTCTTGCCAACAGTAACCAAGCATCTTAATGAGTAAATGATTATGAAGTAATGAAAAACTTCCAAACACTTGACCAGTTTCTTAGATGTTCTTCAGAGTCCAAGGTATAGGCAAGTTATAGCATGTGGCATGTTTTCTGACTGCAGACCTGCATTCAACACTGAGAATGACTCAGAATAACTCCACCCCATTCATGGCAACGTGTAGTAAACAGCTTATTAAAATCAAGTTGACTCAGATAAAAGCAAAGACTATATTCTGTACAATTCCTGAAAATGATTCTTTCCTCTGCTTAGTCCAGTGCTCATACGCACTGACTGGCTTGACTGACAGCTGTGATTTTCTTTATCTGTCTCAGTTCTGATGGTTTTGCTTTGGACACTGAAGATTTTGGGTTGTTATTGCTTTGGTGTGTTCACTGCCATCTGGGACACCTTGGGAAAAGAAGGTAAAAATAGGAGTTTATAATATAAAAATGTTTATTTAGTGTGACCATCACAGTTCCTTTAGTTTTTCTGTCTGGTCCACCATTCCATCATGAGAATGAAGTGAAATTGTATTGATTGTTACCTGGTTGTCGATGCACCTGAACTGCCAGGTCCAGCGCGTGTTATAGAGGAAAGGTCGGAGGTCAAAGCGGTTGTCGTCAGGACTGTAGCTCTCAGCGTGGTAGGACGGCGTCACTGTGGTCATCTTGTGACGGTTCACTGAGTACATCCTGAAGAAGTGCTTCACCTTCTGGGCCACCTGAAGAATGACGGTAAGTTTTTAGTGACTAGAGACTTCATATATGAAAGTGCACCAGTGGAGGATGGGACTGTCTCATATCCTTGCAGAGAACCGTCCTGACTGACCTCTGTGGGTGAGAGCGCGTCCTTCCACATGTGAATGAGTTTACAGAACATGCTGAAAGGGCCACACTTGGAGATCTTCCTGAGTCGCCCTATCGAGGATAACTCTGAGTAGGTCATCCCCATGTCTGCCTGAGGGGGGGCGAGTGGTTAGTGGTTAGACAGACGGAAGAAAACATGAAAAGCAGAATAAGAAGTACAGCAAGTGATCTGTGTAGAGAGAAAGTGAGCTGCTTCCAGTTTATAGTTGTTTGCAGACATATCTCTCTAGAGGAAACTAGGAGGTGCTGTATTGATTTTCACAGTGCATCACCCCTTCGCTCTCCCTCACCCTTCTTTACCTACTGCTATGCCTGTCCAGCTTACTGTTACAGCATGACTTTAAAGCAGTTTACTAAGAGCAGAGGCACATTTACCAACTGAAAGTCATTTTTAAACATCAGGATTGCAGCGTTACTATGACAAAAAGTGGACCATGAGGAAATAAAATCACATGTCTGACTCCTCATCATGGTGACATGGAAATAAAAAGAAAAAAAATATATTTTCCTTAAACACACAAGCGGGACTGGATGTCTCCAACAGGCCAGCAGCAAGTTGGGTGGGATCTGTTATATTCTTAATTAATAATTAGAAATATATACAATTTGTCCTTCCTGTGATCACCTACTTTTTTCCTTATCACTCCCACAGAAATGGTGTTAAGTCTCAGTTTTACTTTTCAAACAGATTTTCCAGCAACAAACTAAATAATTAGCCACTAGATATGTGAATATTTTTTTCTTTCAACGGTTCTAATGTACAATAACTTTTATGTTAAAATATATCCTATAAAAACACAATAATTATAAGAGTTTGGACCTTTTGACTTTTGTTAACAGGGGTAACAGGGGTACAGATGTCTTTCCTACCTCATCTGTCTGTGACACCTGTCCATCAGTTAGTGGCTCTAGCTCAGCAGTGGGTGGAGCTGCCAGTATTCTGCAGAGGAAACCAAAACCACTCACAAACTGAAAAGGCTACAGCATTTCTGCTTCATGATATATGACAAACTCATTCTAATAATAGGTGGCTGACAGTTGCCTAATAGGGTAAGTGACTTACCCTGTGAGGGCTGTGAGCTGGAAGTGCTCTACACAGTAAAGCAGGAAGCTCTTGAGGTCTGTCTTGCTAATGCCTCCTATTGGGTTGATGTCAGCGCTGGAGCAGTCATACTTGGTGAAATACCCTGTCAGACTGAAACATGAACAGATTTACACATTCAGCCCAGTAAATACTGATGTGTGAAGCTAATTGGCTATTCATCCATGACACTCTGTAATCATGTGTTTGTTATACACAATGTCATTAACGAGGCGTCTGGAGAAAATATCAATAAAATATCATTAGAATTGACAGCACCACCCTTGAGACCATAATTCACCCAATTATTGTGGAAATAGTCTGAATTTTAATTACCTTCCAACTTTATTGGATCTTGACCGTGGTAACTTCACAAAAACATATTTTCTATAAAACCATGTATTGAGCAAATTTCCATCTTTATTGCACCTTTATACTTGTAACTTCATAAAAAAAATTCTAACAAAGTATAAAATCAAGATACAATAAAGTTGGAAATTTCCCTTAAATCAATGAAAAAAAGAAAAATTCAGATTTTTAATTCTGTTGTCTGGTTAGTTAGCAAAGTAACAATTTCTGGGTAATTGCATAAAATTTCAAACTTCACTTCATTACAACTGTTGACAAATTACCAGCTGTTTGTATCAAAATTTTACACTTACTTCACACTAAATGGTTGCAATTTCCTTTAAATTGAGGAAGGATGCAACACTGGGTAATTATTATATCATAAGCTGTCATTAACCAGATATTCACCCACTATAGCCAGAATGTTCTGGTCAGAAACGTGGGGTTCAGAATCTGAACTACTTATGGAATAGACGTGTATGTGGTCAGGTAATAGCTCCAGTTCTACCTCTCATCTACGTTGGCTGAGCCCAGCACCAGCAATCCACCTGGCTTCCCCCGTGCCCACAGACTCAGCTGGGCGAAGAGGTAGGCCAGGACCATCCTGACCCGAGCCTGGATATACACATAGAGAGGAAGTGAATACAAAACTGTCAATGTTGCTGATAAAAAAGCCACTAAACTGTCAGTGTGAAGACTGTGGTTAAACCGTCAGAAAAAAAGGTGCGATGACACAAAGAGCGAACAAGAGAGAACGTGTGATTGTCTGACCTGGACATTCTGCAGAGCCAGGTTTTCTCTATGACTTCCTCCGTTTGCACGAAACTGAGGCCACTTGCCAGTCACCACTGAGAAGATGCCCAGAATGCCTTTCACCGCCATGTCTATGTTAATATTCATGTGTGAGCTGCAAAGCAGATGGACAAAAGGTGCTAAAGATTTTTTCTGACTGTGTGAAAATTTCAAAGGTTGATTCTCTCTACACAGCTCCTAGCAACGTCCAGCCCCCCCATTAAAACCCCTTCAAGGTTAATCCTGTGTACCTGCCGATCTGATTGGCCAGGTCTTTGGCCCTATTGCATGTGTCCTTAGAGGAGTTTTCACTGGCCATGTAGCAGGTGGTGAAGATGCGACTACACAGCTCCCTTGGATTCTGAGGACAGTAGGAGTCATCCCCCACCACCCTGCGGACATCCTCCAGTACTTGGCTGTCTGACAG
>OMLM01007662.1:23321-51643 GCA_900302695.1 Helostoma temminkii | reverse complement strand
TTGATGCAAATTCAACCAATAACTGTAAATTCTCCTCTGCCTTGTAATTTTGTCCAATAATGGTAACATATTTGCAAATCTGACCTAAACACTGTACTGTCCCAGTCAAAAGTCATGAACATGGTCATTTCTCTGTGAGTCCAAACATTTGGTTGGAGGGACTGACTCATTTATTTTAAAAAAGTGTTAAGTAAAAAAGTACTTAGAATCATTCATTTCTATAATCAGACTCTGTGACTGCAATTTTGATTTCTCTTGTCATACTTGGTGCTCATGGTTTAAATAAAGAAAGCAACACTGTGTCTATAGCATGAGCTGCCTCACAGACTGTGCACCCCCAGACCTAAAAAAACCAAAAACGAAATAAAAATGCATTATGAACTGAACTGTAGTGTGGAGAATCATTACACCTCTACTAGTTTTAACCCAACATTAATCTAGAGCAAAATAAGCAGGACGGTGTGTAGGACTGTGTCAAACTAAGCTACTCTGTGTGTATTAATGTTCAGGTGTTGTTCATTCATGTCAGTCATTCACTGAGTCATACTCACTGTTGTCCTCTATGGCCTGGCAGAGAAGCACACACATAGAGTGAACAATACAAGCGGTGGAGGAGCTGTCCACACCTCCACTCAGGGGCAACAGAAAACCAGCCTGGAACACAGAATTCAGTGTGTTTTTGTTAAATCAATACAATTTGCCACACTGAAGTCAAACTATTTGAATCACGGTAACATTAAATCACAGTCTCCTCACCTGTCCACTTCTCCGCAGGTAGTCCCACAACCAGCAGGCCGGACCTAGACTGAACAACACAACACTGGTTGTGGAGATTGTTTTTCATTTTCTAGAGTTACCATATTATACTTTTGATTCTTTCTGTCAAGAAAAAGAAATGAAATTTATTTTGTACCTGATCTCTTCCTCTGGCGTATGAAAGTGCCATGTTATTAGTTGGTGGGTGGGGAGGTAGATATCGTCACTTGTGGATAAAGAGAAGTCGACCTTCACCCTGTGACATGGTCTGGGTTCACTTTCCTGCAACACAGACGTGTGACAGCTTAAGAGAAGAGACTTGAATATGAACTGTAGTATGATTTCATGGTCAAAAAGAGAAAACCTTAGACAGCATGAGGTTACACATGGATTAGCGCAACTTTTCTTTAGACTGTTCCAGTGGTTTAGGTTTTAAAGTCTGACCTATAATAGCAGAGATCTGACATGAACCTAACTCCCAAACTGTGATCCAGGACTTGAGATACATAGCAGACTCACTAACAGGTCTCTAAGCTGAAAGGCATTTCATTA
Organism: Helostoma temminkii; assembly: GCA_900302695.1. Lineage (NCBI taxonomy): Eukaryota > Metazoa > Chordata > Actinopteri > Anabantiformes > Helostomatidae > Helostoma > Helostoma temminkii. Next base: position 50,335 of record OMLM01007662.1, on the reverse strand, counting down.
TGAAGACCACGATTCACATGTGAGTGTGCTATTTTCACTCAGAGTCAGTAAAGACGTACAGTATTTACACTTAAGTGTAAACACAGCTGCCCCCCACTGCTATAATAACTGTAGTCCTGCTGTTGTGTGACCTGGCTCCTCCTGCACGTTACAACCCATCCAGAGCAGCATCTCTGTGTTTTAAAGTTGATCTATGTGGGAAACAACCTGATGACAGAATCAAAGACCTTAAATGTACAATACTGATTTAATGTCAGTTACATTTAGGCCTTGATATAGTCTTTAGACTGTGTTTATTATTTTACATTGAAATCATTGGATCATTGAAAATATACCTTGATAATCAAGAAACCTCCCCACAATAGACATTAAAGATATGTCACAGATATGAGAGGCACCAGTATGTCTCTGAGAAAGAGGATGATCTTCGCACACCTTTGCTTGTCACACACGAAAGAACACATCATGCAGAAGAACAGTTCCCACACGCTGCCACTCTGTTTACCATAATAATAATATATAATATAATAGTACCGTTTGTCATTTCCTGGTTTTCTGCATAAATTGGTCATGAAATGTGATCTGATCTTCATCAGTCAAAAAATAGCGTTTGTTGATATTTGTGCATATCACTTAAACATGGTTGAATATACTTGAAACCAGAAAACTGCAGTGCTACTACTTCTTCTTGCAACTCAACTACAGTTGTGGTTGCTATATGTTGCAGTTCTGGAAGACAGAACCCTGAAACGAGACTGCAGACGTGTGTTGTGGTTTTGGCCTTGGTTTTTGAAATGTTACACCCCTAAAGTATGTTTTTTTTAACTATATACAGAACATTTTCTCACCTATTATTTGTACATGATAGTCATATCGGTATGATTATTCATCTATATTTCTTGTTCTGTGTGACCATATGAATCTTCCTGAGCACAGTTACTGAGCCACTAGAAACCGGAGTTGAAACACACTTGGAAGATGAAGTTAATCCAGAATCTGGTTCGTTTTGCAGGTTAACCAAAATCAAGGGTATGAGATTTGTGAGCTTTGGCACAGAAAGTATTAAGCCATGATTGGCAGGTGGTACAGTCTCACCATATGTGGTTGGCATAGTTCTCCTCTGTAGCTACGCACATCCTCAAGGTCAACCGTGGCTGTAATCACCTCCTACAACACAGAGACACACTGATCAGTCTGTGCTAATAAAGTATTATCTTCACACGACGTCTGCCTACAAATGCATAATGCTTTCACTCTGCACTGCATGTTGTGGTTACGCAACACATGCTGTTACCACTGAGCTGCAGGCTAACTTGCAGGTACATTTTGATCCACGTCTGGTTCATGGACATACGCACCACATCATTCAGGGAGAACTGTGCCCCCTGTGCCACAATGTCTCCGTTGATTGCCACCATGGCACAGCCATCATAGTAAACTCGGTCTCCGTCACAGCCTCTCTGGTTGGCATACAAATAGATACCTCCACTCTGGAACAACACCAACAATACAATAGTAATAACTGTACAGCATCAAAGTAGAAAATGTACTCAACATGTTATGGCAGCACCATCTCCTTGTACAACACTGCCCTCTGGAGGTCCCTGGTTTCTCTATGTTTGTTAGCTCCTTCTGAGCAATGCAACAATTGTGATTTTTGCAATACATTGAATTCCAGAACTTTACTTGTGGTTAATATGTTGCATAGGCTTAACTACATGGTTCTACATGGCCTGGCACATGCTGAAGGACTCATGCTTTAAGAATACCTTGGTGGTGGCTGACTTGACCAGGTTGACTCTCTGGTCAGCTTTGCGGAGCTCATGGTGGCTTGCAGATGAATTAGTAAAGATTTCAACCCCATCCAGACCCATCTGGATATGTGGGCTGAAAAAAATAGAAACCTTTCAGTCATCAGGAGTAAGACCTGTTTCCAAAATTATACCCAATCAATCCTTCTGCAGCTCTCCTCCTTCGGTTGCTCTACCTTCTGGGGTTCCAGAGCTCCGCACATATCTCAGTGCCAATGCAGGTGTCTTTTGTGGACAGCACACAGTCACCAAATGGGACTGTCTCCTGCAAAAAAAAAGAGTAATTAAAACACAAACTCCTTCTCTTTGCTCTGAAGAATCAATGTGTAGAATCAACAATAGTCTTCCCTTCACTGATCTTAGCTACTTGCAAGTGATGACAGGATCTTTTACCTGGCCTGTTACCTCCTGGATCATTCTAGGCAGAAAATACTCCTCCACTTTCCTTGGGGGAAGATTGAAAAAGACTTCTGTTACTACTGTCCACATAATTTATTAATCAATTAACAAGTTTCACTGTCCTACTGTATGCTGCATGTTGAAACTGAGTCAGTATGGAGAGTGAGACATTTTGGTTTTCGTAGTAGTTAGCATTAGTAGGTCCTGCAGTAGTTAGCATCAGTAGGTCCTGCAGTAGTTAGCATCAGTAAGTCCTGCAGTAGTTAGCATTGGTAGAGCCTGCGGTAGTTAGCATTAGTAGGTCCTGCAGTAGTTAGCATCAGTAGGTCCTGCAGTAGTTAGCATTGGTAGAGCCTGTGGTAGTTAGCATTAGTAGGTCCTGCAGTAGTTAGCATCAGTAGGTCCTGCAGTAGTTAGCATCAGTAGGTCCTGCAGTAGTTAGCATTGGTAGAGCCTGTGGTAGTTAGCATTAGTAGGTCCTGCAGTAGTTAGCATTGGTAGAGCCTGTGGTAGTTAGCATTAGTAGGTCCTGCAGTAGTTAGCATCAGTAGGTCCTGCAGTAGTTAGCATTGGTAGAGCCTGTGGTAGTTAGCATTAGTAGGTCCTGCAGTAGTTAGCATCAGTAGGTCCTGCAGTAGTTAGCATTGGTAGAGCCTGTGGTAGTTAGCATTAGTAGGTCCTGCAGTAGTTAGCATTGGTAGAGCCTGTGGTAGTTAGCATTAGTAGGTCCTGCAGTAGTTAGCATTAGTAGGTCCTGCAGTAGTTAGCATTGGTAGAGCCTGTGGTAGTTAGCATTAGTAGGTCCTGTGTAAATAACAAACTCAGAGTTGTGATCAGCTCTGGATAAAACGCAGCTGAAGCTTGATTAGCCTTTCTATCTAACAAGCTATATTACATGTATTAAACAGCTACGGATTAGTAAGAAGTTGGACTTAAGTGTGGTTCTTCAAAGCTTCCATTATCTGTGCTAAGCTATGCTAAACTGTGACATCCATTGTGTTGCTGCATACACCAGTTGCACTTGAGCTTCCACTCAGACTGATAAGCTGAGTTCTCCTTCAGAATTCTCTGGTAGAGAGCAGACATCATGTTCTCCTCAGTTATGGTAAGCTGCCCTCTACATGACGCAGCAAAGCATTCTCATTAAAACTGCACTGCCGCCCCCATGCTTGGCTCTAGGTATGATGATCATTATGTGGTAATCTATGTTTGGTTTACTCCACATATAACAGTTCAGTTTTTGACTGATTTGTCCATAGAACAAAAGGTTTAAGGGTCATTTGTGGGTAAGTCTTTCTCTGGGTTTACAGCGGTTTTCACCTCATCAATCTTGCGTAGAGGCCATTTCTTCTCAGTGGAGTCATCACAACTGACCATATTGAGGTCTGCAGTTGTTTGGTTGTTTTTCTTGGACTTTTTATGACTTCCCGAATGAGTTGTGCTCTTGGAATAATTTTGGAAGGTTAGTCACTTCTGGAAAGGTTCAGTTTTTTTCCAAATCTAAACCATTTACTCTCACTGCGGATCTGTCCCAGAACAAATGCAGTGCAGTAGTTTTATGGTTATAGTAACTAAGGAGAGATGAATGCTTTTTGTCACATCTAGTTGGTATTACATACACTTTTTGCTTCAGGAAATATACTGTTAGGACAAGATGTATTGACAATGACTGAAAGAATGAGCTTTAATGAATTTGCCTTCATACACCACCACGAAGGATTTAAATAAAGCAACATATGTTGGAAGTGTAGACTTCATCAGGTCCCACAACAATGTGGCATTTACCATTTAAGAATGACAACCATTTTAAGCTCAGTACCACCATTTTTAGGGGTTAATAAGTATTTGGGTAACAAGACGTTAACTGACCAGGTGGGGTCTATTCACTCATTACTTCAAGACAAATGAAGTAGATAAAAGGTCTGGAATTATAATATCAGCAATCAGATTCTTTGGACAAATAAAACCAGACTTGTGTCAGAATGATGTGAAGAGGAAAGTATAGTGGTAAAGGAAAGGAACATGATCCAAAGCAAACCACATCATCATGGTGGAGGCAGTGTTAGGACAATGCAACAGGCTCACTGGTGTTTAATGATGATGTGACTGCTGACAGAAGTAGTAAGAAGACCTGGCAGGACAGAGTTTTACAGTGCAGATGTGTTTACAGATCTGAAACAGAGAAGATGGACCCTTGAAACCACTGTAAAACAGGTGTGTCCATTTTAATGGGGATATGTTTGTGTCCCTATGAAAACAGAGTGACACAGCACATAATCTGTGGTAGACCTCTGAGTGATGACCAACCTTAACTGGTTCCAAGGTGAGAACCAGCGCACCTCTCTGTAGTTGCCATGGTTGGCCATCAGCATCTTGGGTCTGATCAGCAGTATCTTTCTACAGGGCGGAAGAAACACGCAGTGATTATTTCCTATGTATCAACTGAGCAAGAGAAATATTTTGTTCTTTTCATTTATAAAAATGTAGTAAAAAAAGCATGTATTTATGAGACTGGACTGCTGACGTACCTGTTGAGGAACAGGACCCGACAGTTGTAGCGCACATTATGATGCATGATGGGCCTGATGGGAACAGAAGCCAAAACAATGTCAAATGTGACACATGTTAACTAACATGAAGTGGCGTCTACAAACGTCAACAGTGTGCCATGTTCTCTAAAAGGAAACAGCTGGTCGCTGATGAGCAATCCGCTCACCAGACCAAATACCAAACTGAAATGTCTGAAGGTGATACGCACATTCCCACATCACAGATAATGTCCTTGGTGATGGGAGATTCCAAAAGCTTCCTCAGGACTTGGAAACTGTGGAGCAACGTATCTGACTCATAGAAGTGGTCAGCACAGCCATAACCGCTGTAAAAAATGAAGTGGATTATCAGCAGTTACCAGCAGAATAAAGCAAAACTGAACCAGAGTTAGCACCTCATAAAAGCTCTGTGTAGCAATAGTGTTAAGGTTGGTAAACCAGTAGGGAAAGTCAATCAAGCATCTTGGAATCGTACCAGATCTCTAGTTCTGGGCCCAGCCTGTATTTGGCTTCTTGAGTCTTGGCAATCTCAATACCTGCAGAAGAAGACATTTTCAGACATCAGAATTCTCAGGTCGCAATATCTCTCACATCCACATCCACATCATTCTTTTGAATGTGAAATCAACACAATGCATGCAAAGTATGCATATAACATAAACAGGTAATAACTAATACACTGTTGAGCAGTTAAACTGATATCAATGCATCACATTTTCTTAGCTGACTATATTTTATATACAATCTTGATCTGAAAGGTTGTGAATGTTTTGAATAAATGTGAAAAAAGAAAGAGAAAACATTTTACACGCTTGAGCGTATTAGCATAATTATAATTATTATTATAATTAGCAGAGATGATAACTAAACACATCTATTGGATAATTTCCAATCCTTTGACTCCTCAACAAATCAGAGCACCATATTGTACTATTACTTCACTGCATTTATATTACAGCATTTGTTCCTACTTATGTTTTGCAGTTTTAGATTCTTATGAAACATAATGTAAACTACTAAAACACTGATGTATCACTTATGGATTAACTCTGTCACTACATCAGGTGTTAAACTCAGCGCCACCTTTATCCTTTACCTGTTTCTGTTCCACAGTCTGTAGGTAACTGATCTGGACCAGACTCTACACTTATGTTATCAACAGCAGGACAGTATACACCGTTTACAATACACTGTTTTCTTAATGGAGTACTTTTACTTTTATACTTTAAGTGAAATTTAGAGTGTGTATTTTAACTTGAGTAGAAACATTAGATAGTATTTGAGTAAATGTTATATACGTGTGTTCTGAATCTGTGACTTCTCGGCTACTGTAGTTGCGTCACTCTCCTAACTGTGCACAGTTCATTGTACAACCTTTCACTCAGCTACTCACCTAATGTAACCAACTCGTTGTCATTGTTGCTTAGACCCCGACTCAGTTAAAGTGTAACATTAGTGTTATTCAGGTAGCAGCTTCACACACTCCCACTTACTCTTCAGGATTCTCTCCAGGTTGCCCTCAAAGTCCAAAGCCCACTGGTTCAACGAGCACGTAGCAACAGTCACTTTTCGTCCCATAGTTTTCGTGAGTTTACAACTAAAACAGTGACTTTATCTGGTTTGAGCTGAACAATGGAAATAACATGAAGTGTCCTCAGTTACAGATAGTTCTAACATTTACCGTAACTAGCAGGTTGTTGAGTGTTTGTGTCTTCTTCTTCTTCTACTGCTGTTACTGCTGACACTAGTCCCTACAGTGCTGCCCTCTAGCGGATCCCAGTCAGCGTGCAAACTGCTGCGTGGTGCCAAGTACCGTGAAAACCATGTACCATTCAAGTATCATTTTAAGGTGATTTGCTAGATATTTATCGTTTTATGTAACTTTTGCTTTTACTTTACTGCAGTTTAGAAGGAAATACTGTAGTTAGTAGTATTTGACACAGCTGTGGATTATTTACATCAGAAAATGTACTAGCAACACCACAGGGGGTAAATACTCATTCAAACCATTACAAAGCAAATTCAAAATATGTCTTAAACAAAGGTGGGAAAGTATTAGCTCCAAGTACTCACTATTCATAGTGGCTATCAGTTACTATTCAAATATTTGTAGTGATTCATTGTAGTGATGTAGTGACTCACTTTTGCTACTATACTTTACTGTATGTATACTGTACACATAGTATTTCCACACTGTGGTGATAGTTTTAACACAAGAAATTCACAATAAATATTTTTACCTTTTAAAAAGTTGAGCTCCTCTAGTGTGTATTTTTTTGATACTAACTAAAGGGTTTGTAAAGGGTAATGAAATGAAACTTGAGGATTTCTTTACAGCAAATAGTCAGAAATCATGTTACTGAAGTTCTGATTCTCCTTGAATCTGTGCATGATTTCAAATGAACAAGATCTGAACGTTTATGATTACTGTAGGCACATGTGCCTATGTGGACGAGGACTCTAGGACTCTGGACTCTACTATGTTCACCAGCTCTGTATCTGTGTGAGCAGTAGCTCGATCAGATCACTGTCAGCAGCTGTCTGCTGCTGGTTGATAAGAGCTGGGCCAAATCAATAAAGTTATGGGCCATACAACAATAATACAATTTGTCAAAATCTTAGGTTTATGATGTTATTGTTTTACACACAATGACATGTTCACATTACACAGTGATCTAATGCATTATTTCTGTAAAACAACGATTATTGCAGCTTTAATAATGATGATAATCATAGTTTAGTGTGATGACTTCATGAAAGTCTGTCAGTTTTAAAAGTGTTGTAATACTGTACGCATGGAAGTATGTCAATACTACTGAGTCTTCTTAATAAAACTCTAAACATGTAGTGGACTAGACTTCATCTGGCAGCTGAATGTGACGCAGTCACAGTGGAGATGTGATGATAACAAAGCATTAACAAAGTCACCTTCAGATGTTAGTGAGTGAAGGAAGCAACAGACTTTATTTTTCTCCACAGCATGCACTTGGTGTAGACAGTGTAAATGAGTGAAAACAACATGTCATCGGTTACAAAGCTAAGAGGCCATCACCATCGTGAAAACACTACAATCACAAGTACACACTACAACCGTCTGGTGCTTTCAAACCATTCTCCATCCTGTTTCCACCAAGCGTCTCTTCCACTTAGCACAGAGGCATTTGTCACTACCTGGAAGTGTACCTGTCGTTGGGTTCTGCTCATGTTTCCTCCGTCCCCCAAACACCTTGAAGATAAGTTCCAAAATCTACATTTATTTCAACGCTGCAAAGTTGGTACTAAATCAAAAATCAAATCAAATACTTTCCATTTCCCTTGTGTGCGTACGTGTGGAAGAACTTTTGAATGATGAATAACAATAGACAGCACAAAATGGACAATGTCTGTGCAGCTTTCATAGTTTTAATAATGCACATCCAAAGCATGTTGCTTTTTCAGTGACAAACGTGATCCTGGTTTATGAAGTAAAGTGGAAAAGCAAACAGAACAGGTTCGTGTTACAGTCTACATTAGTGTTATATGAGCAGATAGTGTTTCATGAAGCTACATCAGCAGCAGACTTCCATCAGGCTTATTTTTAGGAAAGTTTGAATCACATGCATACAAATAATATTCCCATCAGCCTCAGCTACGTTGTTTGGTTGTAGTAATTAGCAGATGTTAGCATGCTAACAATGTTGGTGTGTGCCTGATAATGTAATGGTTAATTAGCTCACAGCAACATTTGCTTCTGGATTAGAGGACCTCAATAATAAACCTACAGGTGCAATTATCACCTTCCTGACAGTTTCAACAAAAACTGAGAAATTATACACTTGAAAAAGTAGAATTCATGGCAGAGCTGTATTGGATTCATAAGAGGCTCACACCAGGAGCAAAGGTTTTTTAATTCAGGCCTTTAGAACAAGTCAAATTCATTTTAATGGAATATGTTTGACATAGAGCTGTAGCCTTAGTGAATGTAATGTTTTCTGTCGTGTAAATTGAATTCTACTTTTTAACAAATAGAAAGTGGTCTTTTAGATTTATTTCCAGCACTTTTATTACCACTAAAATTCTAATATCTCACCATTTGAAACCACACTGGCCACACAATGTAAGGTTTTTCTCCCAGCTGTCCCCCTGGCTCCCAACCTGTCCCACCCCAGTTGTTAAGTTCCTAAGGATAAAAAGTGCAAAATAAAATGGCAAATAAGCTGTTTAAGAATTTGAGAATTATGTAGAACTTATTAGATGCCCCCCAAACTGTAAAACGTTTAATTAAAATGTTTACACAGTTAACAAATGTTAGTAATGTACAATGTGTATGTGTGTTTTATGTGGTTTCAAACTGTCTGAAGTTGCTGCTCTCCCATGGAAAGTGTGTTGATAACCTCAGTGGGATCTATCTAGTTTACAAAAAATAAATAATAATAACAATAATAATAACAACAACAATAATCTATCCATTATCTTAACGCTTATCCAGTCCTGTGCTGGAGCCAATCCCAGCTGTCACTGGGTGAGAGGAGGGGTACACCGTGAACAGGTCACCAGGATATCACAGGGCTGACACACAGACACAGACAACCACTCACCCTCACATTCGCATCTACTGTGTTTAACCTGACTGCATGTCTTTAGACTGTGGGAGGAAGCTTGAGGGGAAAAACATGCACTCCACACAGCGTGTGGTTGATTTACATGGAATCAAACCCTTTTTGCTGTGAGGCGACAGCTAAACTATTAACACTAAGAAATACATAATAAAGTAGTTGTTATGATGTTGCGTCAAATAGCAACACACAACCCCACCCAACTTCTCCTCTGGGATTCTGGAAGAATATCAAGATGGAACAACCTGCCAAAACTGTTTGTATCTATTTACTCTATTTTTCCTAATATGATATTTTTCACGTGTCTTTTTTGTCTTTACATCTGTGTTATCTATATTATTGTGATGTTTCAGCTCTGTATTTCAAAGTGATCAACAAACTTAACTTAATAGCTCAGGATTGGCTCAATGAGACTACTTGATCCTAGTTTTGCTGTTAGCTTTTTAAGGTATTCTTTATAAAAGCCTCCTGTGAAGTGTTCCTCTTCCTGCTACTGTTTCTTTTCCAAATAAATTAAAACAGCAGCATGAACAGAATGTAGTTGTGATTATTCTAAGGTCAGAAGATTTATGCTGTGAGAGGCGAGAGCACAGAAGTCCGGATGATGAATGTGTTCTTGTTGTTCATTCAGGTGCAGATTTACTTGTGAAGACAAAGTATGGACTGGCTACCATCTGCTTGTTGCACATTACAAGACAGAAACATAGTGTTTGCATTTCAAATATAAATGAGCACATGCTCCAATAATCCGTCATGTCACACACACTCATGCTCTCTCACACGCTCATAGATACATACATTTCTTATGAAATAAATAGCAATATGTACACAGCCTCTCAAGAGGGCAGCAAACTGAAGGTATACAGTATGTAAGTCCACAAAAACATCTACACACCATACACAACTTACATCATGTAAACAACTAACAAACAAAATGCTTAGCCCTGTCATGTTAAATGATGTAAAAACCATAAAATGTGAGTTTTACAAAGATTCCAGCATTAATCAAGCCAAAGCATATCAAGACACAATCCAAATATAAGGCGATTTATGAATCCACCATCGTAGCAACAATCTAAATAAGTCTCCTAAATAAGCCGTTTATGGAGAAACAAAACATCACAACTGTTCTGGATCTGGCAGCCTGTGTGTCTCTGCTGACAGGTTCCTGCTACGGGCAGAGAGCTGGTAGGAGGGAGGGAGTCATTCATGATGGAGTTCCACACGACAGGGTTAGGCAGACATGGAGTCACCCAGATGTCACCTCCTCCGATTATGATATAGTTTGACCAAGATAGAGATGCTCATTCAGTTTTATGGGAAGACTTCGACCTTCGAACATGACATTAATAATAGAGCTCCCTGTGAAGGAGGTTATTAGGAGGTATAATTCTGGTTTATTACAACATGGCTCTTTTTCTAAAGCTTCTAAGTTTTAGATCCTAACATTTTAACCTTGCACTTGTTAAATGAATGAATGGTATTTGAGAACATGTTACAAAAATCTGTGTTTTGATGATCAGACAGGCTGTTAACACATGAGCTAGACCAGTTTAGGGTCAGTAGAACTGTACACTGCCTACAGTGCAGGTCAGCAGAAGTAATCATTTTGCTCTTCCAAAATACGTTGGCAAATGTGGAATTTTTTAAAAGCCTGTCTGATCATCTGACTTGTTTTGAAACTCGCTGAGTACAGTTGTGTGACTACTGACAGAAGTGAAGTCCAAACCTCTAATAATGACATCCTAGTTGATATAATCCACAAATATTCCTTCAAGTACAGCTTTACCCATTTCCAACTTCCTTCCTATGTTTTCAGTTGTGTGTTTACATTAATGGCATTAAACGTCCCTCTGTTCCCTGTATTAAAATATCTCTCTGCTTCTAACTGAAAAGCTAAGTATCTGTAGTAATAGGTGACATTATGTGGAGCTTTTCTGCTGCAAATGTAAAGATATTTTAATAAAAGGAAGTTTAAAACCATTACTGTATTTCCAAAACTAAAACCAGGAAGCAACTTGAAAATCAGCAACATTGCCCCTTACAGATAATCTTCTTTCTTCTGGAGGTATTCTGTCCATTACCCAGGCGACGTCCTGATCCTCAGTGCCCCTCTAACTCAGAAATCAACCATAATCCTGTAGGAGGAAGAGATTTGCCCGCTTCAGTTCACCCCAACAGTCTGTGCACATTTTTTTTCAAACATTCTATACGACGTGAAATGTAAAGCCAATAGCAGGTACAGTATTGGCCAGGTGGATCTAAATGTAACATCAGTGTAGGCTTTTAAAAGTTCATATGTGCTGGACTCTTCCATGTCTAACCCTTAAATAATCTAAGAAAATAACAGGCCTGTGCAAATCTAGCTCCATAGAAGCATGTGATAGTAGGAGGTGGAAAGGATGCATCCCAGAGAAAGTCTGAAGCTCCAAGGGTGAAGATGTAGAGACAATCCATAAACTAGAACCCGATCACAGTTTCACTCCACAGTTCAGAGCGGTTCAGAACCACAGCTCAGCAAACACATCTAATAACTGCACAGTTACACCAGTTATCAGCAAAACGAAAGGCATAGATCCAGAAGTGGACGTACACAGAAATTATCAAGTGTACTGCATACAAATGTGTCAGCTGGCACTGGAACATTGGGAACTTTCCACATGTGAATATTAATATTGTCCCATAACACATATGTCCCCATGCAGTCCCTGCCCACGCTGCATTTAATCAAACACAGCGGGTCTTATTGACGTTAATCCCATGGAAGCCATTAAGAACTTGTGTCACACTTGGGGTGAGAAACTCGAGCCTAAACATCAGATCCAGCACTGATAGTCCTGCTGTGTACACTAGCTAAATCACCTCATAGATTCTGCACAAAATAAAAGACCAAATTTAGCAGGTACCTGTCACCAGAGGCTTTAACATGTTTCAGACCATGCGCTGTTCAACACATTCAAAGTGTTTCTATCTGTTTGGGAATGGGCACGTTTGAATGTGGGCTAAAAAGTGCCATGTCTTGGTAAACTTGATGCGATAAATCATGCAAACACTTTCGGGCAGACTCCTTAAAAATACACACAAATTAAAAAAAAAAAAAAAATCTGCACTGTATGTGAAAAATGAAGTGTCCGATAATGAATCAACACTGCATGAATGTAAGTGCCAGTTAAAAAAATATATTATAAAATTATCTCTATACATACACTACAGTTTAATATGTTTTTATATATTACTATGAAATTGTATATGATCCCACATAAGGGAGAGCTGATAACTTTAAGTTGCAGGTTTAATAATATGGATCCCTGTTAGATACAACAACCTCAATTCCAAAAAAGCTGGGACACTGTAAAACCTACATAAAATCTGAGTGCAATGATTTGCAAATTTCATAAATCCATATTTTCTTCACAATAGAACACAAACATATCAAAGGGTTTACATTGAGCAAATGTAGTATTTTAAGGAAAAAATAAGTTCATTTTCAAACTGAAAATGCAGCAACACATAAGAAATAAGTTAGGACAGACCACAGTGTAACATTCCCTCTTCTTTTAACAACAGTGTGTAAACGTCTGGGAGATATTTGAGCTTTAGGAGAGAAATCCTGTTCTATTCTTGTCTGATACAGATTCTAACTGCTCAACAGTCCTGGCTCTTCTTTGTTGTGTTTTGAGTTTCAAGATCCTTCAAATATGTCAAGCTGGTTAAAGATCTGGACTGCAGACAGGTCTGTATAAGACCTGGACTCTTCTACTATGAAGCCATGCTGTTGTCATAGATCAGTATGTGGTTTAGCATTGTCCTGCTGAACTATGCAGGGCCATCTCTGAAAAACACTGATGGAGCCTTTCCAGATGTGCAAGCGGCCCATTCCATAGACACTAATGAACCTCCATCAGACACAGGCTTTTGAACTGAGTGCTGACAACAAGCTGGAAGGTTCCTCTCCTCTTTAGTCCAGAGGATGTGGTGCCCATGGTTTCTGAAAAGAAATTTCAATTAATCTGACCACAGAACTGTTTCTACTTCACCACAGACCATTTTAAATGAGCTTTGACTCAGAGAAGACAGCAGCGTTTCTGGATTATATTTATATATTTATATCAAAGACAGTGATTTTTGGAAGTATTCCTGAGCCCATGTAGTGATGTCCATCACAGAATCATGTCTATTTTTAATGCAGTACCATCTGAGGGCCAGAAGATCACAAGCACCTATTGTGATTCAGCCTTCTTCAGATTCTCTGAATCCTTTGATGATATTATGAACTGAAGATGATGATATATTCAGTTGTTGCAATGTTCTATTGTGAATAAAATATGGATTTATGATATTTGCCAATAATTTTTGTTACTCTTAATTTTTGCAAATCATTTTATACAGATTTTACACAGCATTCCAACTTTTTTGGAACTGAGGTTGTATTAAATCACCACACCTCTGGCAGTGACCATTTAGAACAGGTACAAACACTCCTACCTTCAGATGTGTTAAACAGCCTTGGTGGTTTAAAGCATAGTGAGAAAACTCAATCTGTAAACAACAGTAGGCTACATATCCCAGTCTGATCGACTGTCACAGCGTGGATGTGGAAAAACGTCAAATACCCCCTTGTACTGTGGAACTATGGAAGCTGCAGTCGTGAAAGGAAGCTCAGTCTGCTTCCAGTCTTTTTGCAGAGTTCTGTATACACGTCCTGCTTTTAATATTCAAGACGGTCTATTAGTCAGTGCTAGTCAAACATCCTGTGAGGTGTAATGTTGGGTTGAGTGGCTGAACTGTGTGTGCCTGCATGCATGCTTGCGTCGTTTTCAGTGTCCACGTCTTGTAACATGTGTATGTCACTGTCCAGGGTAGGTGGGGTAGTGTGTCGGTGAATGTGTGCATATGTGCGGCTGGGACTGTGCGTGTGTGTTTGCAAGCGGCAGTGTGGCGTGGCGGTCGGGAGGCAGGCGGGTGGACATCAGGTCGTCCTCTGCAGCTTCACCTACACACAGAGCAGAAACACAGCTGTTACTGTAACACAAAGCAGATACAGTGTGTTCACTGATCAGCATTACAGGTGTATTTCTAAACTTGGAGAGCCAGGCTGGTGGTTTCCCCCTGCTTTCAGTTTGTATGCTAAGCTAGGCTAAATGCCCTACTAAACACGCAAGCAAACAATCTAAGGTAAATAAAGACATCAAATTTCACATCTGCCTCTAAGGAAGTAAGTGTTAACTATGGAACCTTGTTTCAGACATTGTGGCATTTGGAGAAATCAGGCAATCAAGAGTAAATGCATAAATACGTACAATAGCATGAATTAGTGGAGAAATATGGGATACGATAGAATGGCAACATAAGGAAAAAACAGACATTAATCTGAAGGCTGGTGTCTGTGACATACCACTGCCAGGATCCACGTTGGTCTGGTTCCCAGTGATGTGGTGCCAGTAGGCAGATCGGGGTAGAATGGCAGTGGGGGTGCAGGGGTAGGAGCCAGGCTCTGAACCCTTAGAGAGCAACTGTACACACAAAACAGCATTGTAACTACCCTACTGAAACCTTTGTGGACACTTTTACTATTTTGATTTAAAGAACCTACAGTGTATAGATTTATTTTGTGTGGGTCATAAACAACAAGCTTAAAGTTGATGAAAAGCTCTGTAGAGCAGTGCAGCTTTAACCTCAATCTGAGATATCACATTGTAAAATAAAATAACTACTGGTTTAAAACTAGATCCTCTCAATGGAATCACATTGTGCAATTAATCAGATTGTGTAAAAACAACCAACAGACAGTGAATGTCCTGGGGGGCTTCGATTTCTTCACTGGTTGCTGACAATAAATTTGAAATCTAAACTTGAGATCATTCAGTTACTAACTGAATAATGTAACATTTTCAAATCAATGTGTGCTCTCACCCTGCTGTTTTTCTCCATCTCCAGCAGGACCTTCTTGTGCTGCTCAGCAATGGCCAGTGTAGCAGAGTGAACCCTCTGGTATATCTGCTCTCCCTCTCTGGTCTGGAAGGTGTAGAGGCCTTCACCGCTGTCACACATCCTACACACAACAGCAAATCTGTAAGAAGCTGGAGCACAAGAGCAACACTGGCTGACATACCGGCCAGTGCTTTATTACTGCTACTACACCTAACAGAGTTTACTCAGTGTGTGGTTCAATGTCTAACCGTTCATTCTAACAGAAACACATGTGATGTAAAGGTCTAAAGCTGTTCCGCGCTGTCGGAACCAAAATTCCAAAGCAAAAATGTAAGTGGAACTGAAGCCCTGCAGGGACTGGATTTATTTCTCTGAGGGAGGTGGAGTGATTTTTACATTACATGAGCTGTGAAGTGATTTTAATCCCTTCCACAGCCAATATTTTCACCCACACAGCAATAATAATTATTGCCACCAACTGGCTGGTGTTTCTGTAATTTAAACCCCTAGTAAAAGCTCACCAAATGTGTAATGTCAGCTGCAGGCAGGCACTGCTATTCTATTCGCAGTTTAGAACCATTAAAAGTATGTTGACTGAACTAAGAGCAGTGTTTATCACTGGATTACGTTTATTTTGGATGAACACAGAGACAATGATATCCTTGACAAGTGTAAGTCACACTGAACCTTCAAGTCTTTGTGTGTTTGATGCAAATTCACCTCCTACTCTGCTTCATGGCACCATCCTGGGGAGGCTTTTGTCTTTTGGTTTGTCCTGCTGAACATGAAGTCTGTTACAGACTAAATCCTGTCATTTTACCATGGTAAAAATGGTTGTAATGTTGCCATGTATTACTGAGGAGATTTTTTTTCCCTATCCACATGGGGGTAAGGAAATGACTGAAAAAGGACAGGTGATCTTCTCTAGACCTCTTCCTACCTCAGATCACCTGAGGTTTGGTTGTGATTGTGCCATTACGCTCTCTGATCATCAATTCCAAAGACATTAATAATAAATTCATTTGAAACTGTTCTTTTCTAGTAGCTTTTGTTGAAAGGGCAACTTTAATGTGCATTAGTGTGTAATAAATAAATGTAATAAATGTTAGCATAATTACACCAGCAATAAATTAATATATTACAAATGTGACGCAGTACATGGCAATGATGTAGTAAAACACAGCCACAACCAGAGGGCTCTCTTTATCTACTGTTTTGCCTCAGACCTCAGACACACACACACACACACACACACACACACACACACACACACATCTGCATGCTGACCCAATCATAGCTCGTCAGGTTTTATCAAAGAGCAGATAAAAAGGTCTGGTCCAGCATTGATTCATCTGCTAATCTATTCAATCAATCTTTTCATGAGGCACAGCCCAACACAGCCAACCTGTGTGTGTGAGAGAGTGAGACAGTGTGATATCCCTGGACTGAGCGTAAGGTCACTGACTAAGCACACATACAGATGCACACAGACAGAGTTCCCTTAAAGGTCAAGTGTTTCATCTTAGATACATGTTGCTTCTACGCAGTGCCACACCAGCCATCCAATTCTTCGTCTCACCTTCCAGCTTCGAAGGTGAAGCGTGTGGCGTCGCGTCCGTAGCGCCGCAGGGAGCACAGTGGCCAGGTGACCAGCTTTGTACGAGGGTTGTGAATGTCCCACAGGTAAATGTTTTCGTGGGTGACCTGCATCATGCATTCCCCATAAATGTCCAGGTTGGGACAAGGGAGGAGGAACACGTTGAAACGTTCTGAGGACAAAAGAAATGTTTTGACAGTTAATCATTAGGAGAGGTAAAGGTTCTGCTCCATAGATTATCTTTCCTGGATTACGTTTTATTACTGATAATTTACATATGGAACACGCTTCTGTCCACATTGTAAGCTTCATAATAAAGTAACAGAGAGTAAACTCGACACAAACATTGCTCCACATGAAATATACTATTGCTGTGCAGCTGCTCTATGTGAAAATAGGCAACTGTCTCTTAAGGTGTTCACCATCTGAACTTCATGTCAGTTTGTGTACCGCTCCTTACAGTGCCCCCTTGTAGCACAAAAATCAAGGCCCAACTACTGATAGCAGATTGTCAAACTGTCCCCTGCTCATCCTAAAAACAATTAACTTCATAGAATAAACCTTCCTGTAGTTCTTTCAAGCAAGTCAATTCCTTTCTATGTGGCAATTACAGTGCTGTCCTTGTCACAAGTGAGACCAAGGGGAGATGTAGACAGGCAGATCTCCAACTGTGTTAGATGAGAGCCAGTCTGAGCTGGAAGACTGAGATCTGTGGTGGTGGCAGTGAAAATTTTGGTTGATACTTACTCCAAGTTTGTTTGTGTGTGTGTGTGTGTGTGTGTGTGTGTGTGTGTGTGTGTGTGTGTGAAGATGTATTACCTGTGTGTTCACACTGGACCCCAGCAGCCAGCAGGTCAGGCTCTCCCATACTGATGTCATTGAGGCGAGTGCCCAGACACTCAATCGACAGCGTCTTGAACCAGTCCTCTGCCTCCAGCTCTGTGCAGACACAGAGAGAGACCACGCCACATTAAATAAGCTGCTTGAACAAATAAGTTGATGGCCTTCAGTGGTCTGTGTTATGTACAAACTTTGAAATAAAAAAAATAATTTTTATAGGTCACATCAATGTGTACTTTATTATCTGAAATGTTGGACTGAAAACTAGTAAAGTAGAAAATATGAGTACTTTTACAATTCTTTTTCTATTCAAACATTCAGAGATCAACGTATTCAACTTACACTGGATTGGTGAACCCACCAAAGATATGTTTTGTGACATTTGCTCGACTTTTAATTACCAGAGCAACTTAATAAACTTAATAAACAAGCATGAGATTGAACTTTGAAGTATGAGGCCATGGTTCTCTGCCAGAAAACAGTGGACTGGTCTCTCTGGGTTGGAAATGAGTCCTGGCCCCAAGTGAAGGAGTGAAGTGAAGAAGTCTTGTTTACGAGTGGGGAGTAAAATGAAGCAAGACATTAACAGGTGGACTGAGTTAGCATCCGCAGTAATGCAGGTGCTCTATCAGACTGTTATGGTGAGGAGGAAGCTGAAGCAGCAGGATAGGCTCTTAATTTACCTGTCGGTTTACATTCTTTTGGTCATGAAAAAGAAGGAAACTTTCCAATTCAAAAATGAAATCAGCTTCCTTTAAACGGTGTCTGGGCTCGGCCTTAGACATAAAGTAAATAGTTCAGACATCAGAAGAGTAGGTTCGGAGTAGAACCAGACTAGAACTGCTCCTTCACATTAAAAGGAGCCAGCATAGGTGATTCAGGCATCTTATCAGGATGCCACCTGAGCGCCTTCCACTTTAGGTGTTCTGAGCACATTCAACTCAGACGAGACCCTGGAGCAGACCTATAACATGCTGGAGAGTTTCCTCTGCAATGCTTTGGGATCCCCCAGGGAGAAGCTGGAGAGAGGGACGTCCTGGTTAACCTAATGAACCTGCTACCATCGCTACCATCGTTGGATAAGCGACTGAAAATAGATGGATGGATTCTTGAACATTTTTTTTTTTACTTGAAGTAGAAATCCATCACTATGACTACACTGTCCATCAACTGTCTAAATGACAATGAGCAGACTGTGTGTAGAGTTATTTCATTAACAAAGAACATTACAATTACACACATCAAACAACGCTTGACACACCAGAATGAACAGTGACATAAATTTCATATAATGAGAATTTGTTTAACAGAGCTGGAGAAGATGAAACAGTCTGCAGCTATGGTGCCCTGTACCTTCTGACTATAAAATGGATGTGACACATCACTGTGGATTGTGAGGCCTTTCCTTCCCACTCAGGACTCACAAATCAGCGTCCTACAATCTACAATCTTAGCAGACATATTAGCAGTCTTATGAAGCTGCACTCCTGGGTGTGATACAAACAGCACTAACAGGTGACTGCATCAACAGGATGTACCTGTGTTCAGGGTTTGTGTGTGAGTGTAGTATCATCAGTAGTAGTGTATTACAGTAATAGTCAGTTTCACAGCAGGTTCCCAGACACAGGACAGAGCAGTGTGGAGCTGTGAATTATCAGCTGAATATATGTGTGAGTGTGTCTCCATACATTACCTGATTCACAGGTGAAGGTGCGCGAGGTGTCGTCTGTAAACACGATGGCCACAGCCTGACGCTTCGTATCCCGAGGCAACCGCGTGACATTCTTTACGTTGCTAATCTCTGTCACCTAGGCAACAGGTACAATGTTTTAGCAAAGTGAAAATTAGAACTCACTGATAGAAAATAAGTTTGTAAGAAAGATAGATGCTCAGGCCGAAAGTGACTTGGATGATTATGTTTGTTCATTGGAGACTGTTATCAGTTCACTGATTTGTATGGAAACATAAATGAAACCATGAGTGAAATAGGTTAATGTTATGATCTGCAGCTTCTGTAACTGTGACAGTACATTAAAAAAGAAAAACACACTTTAAGTCCATCGGTGGGTTGAAGTGCGAATGCAGAGAAAGAAGCTCAGCTGCAGGCGAGGTGATGATGATGATGATGAACAATGAAAGATGAGCGAGTTCTGAGAGAGAGAGTGTGTGTGTGAAGAAAAAGAAAGCAAGAAGGACTGCTGATTCTCGCTGAACTCAGAAGTAAAAGAATCAGACCTTAATGTGAAAGCTAACTGCTTTCATCCCTCTCACTGCATGAATGTGTGTGTCAGCTCTTCATCTTTGATTTTCTCCTGCAGAATGCAGTATACCTCTCTCTCTCTCTCTCTCTCTCTCTCTCTCGCTCTCACACACACACACACACACACACACACACACACTTACACACACACACACACATACCTTAGGACAGGTTCTGATGTAGGCAGACTTCTCATCAGGGTATTTCTCGAGACGTCGAGGTCCTTTACTGGAAGACTTTTTAAATACCAGCCAGCAGCGTCGATAGATCTATAATACACACACACACACACACACAGAGGATCAAAGTGATTCGATATTCAATACTGCTTTTATTTTAGTCTAAAAAGTGATGGTCAAAATCAAACCTTCTGTTCTGCCACCAAAGTCCACATCAGCTGATAAAAATATCAATAGGCTCATCTGAGTCTCCTTTATTATCACAGCCAGTGTTTAGGTACATTTTGCCCTGGGTCGTGCCTTTTAGGTGACATCCATGCTGCACGGCCTTATTGGCAAGTTACTGGGGCAGTATTTGCTACAAACTATAATGTAGATTTCAGGTATACAGACTGTTTTTTTAATACAGACGTTTGCTGTGCTAATTCATAATATTTAATGAATGGTTGCAATTGGAGCTCCTTCTTAATGTTTTTCCTTTTTTTGAGCACACTCATTGTAGCATGAAAGCACTGGGGGTCTATGGAGAAAACTAACTGGAGTTATTGCCCTGTGGTTGTTTGGTAGCAAGAATGAGTCAGACACAAGGTCACAGTGATCTTGATCTTAGACAACCAAAATCTAATTAGAGCATTTATGCCAAATTTGCAGAATTTCCCTCAGGAGATTTCTGAGATATCGCTGTCACTAGAATGGGATAGGCATGAGGTCACAGAGACCTTGACCTATGACCACAAAAATTTAATCAGTTCATCTTGACTAAAGGATATTTTCTTCATTTGCTTGTGTTTTCTAGGTTGCAGTGTGTGGAGGTCTCAGTGCTGTCCCAGAATTGTGGGTTTGTTAGTTTAACCCCCAAATCTCTTGACAAACAATACGATCACATAGTCTCGTGAATTCATATGCAAAACCCGTTGAGCTTCTCTCTTTTTCTCCCCCTACCCTCTCAGTTGTTTACAAGAGCTTAGTTCAGTCTGGAGGTCGTGAGTGGGAGAGACAATGAGAAGCTCAGACTTGATCTCTATTGAACAAGTCCAGAATATCAATATCTTCCCACCTGTAACTTCTCTAAATTGACATGAGCACAGCATGCCACAGATTCAGTCTGTTGAAATTAGGATTGATGTAGGACAGGTTAAGTGAACAGGCTCTGTCAGAGACACACTTGCTCACATTTATACCTGGACACAGATCCATAAAAATGATATCTGTGTTCTGAAAAATCGCAATTATGGTGTTCAGCTGTTGCTCCTATCCACAATGATCTGCAATAAATGAGACTGTAGCTGCTGCCTGAAGACAGTTTGTCCAGACATGGCTATTGATGGACTGAATGGGCTGCTGTGAGGAATTTCATAGCTTCTCAAGTTCAGGCCATTGTTTTTTAACATTGGGAACAGCATTTCTAGATTTGCTTCTCTCGCCATTGGTCCATTTTCTCAAGCATTGTCCAAGAGTGTCCTGTGAGCTTGATTGTTCAAACAATAAATAACTCAGTGCTTTTGGTTTTAACCAAAAGCTGTATTTGTTGTTAAAAAAGGATCAATCAACTTGAAAACCAGAGAACTGCCTGAAAACAGCAAGACCTTATGACAGAAAAGAGGAACAATCAAAGGCATTGCAAAAATATTGGGCCTAAGAACTGGTGCACTCAGCAGCATAACATAGAAACACTGCCAAAACAATGAACAACTGAAGGAGGATGCAGCAAAAGCCTGAAGAAGAAAATTGTGGAAGAAACCAACCGTTTGGTAATGTCAGTGAGCTGTGGGATGGATGCAGTTATTAAAACAAAGGGTGCTACAGTATGCTCTATTTTCTTAATATATCAATTTAAGGAAATAAAAGCTTGAATTCTGAATGTTGCTTGATATTTATTTTGATCTTTGATCTTAAACCCAAATGTCATCAGTTTACAAACAAACACAAACAAATTGATCTGACAATTTAACGCATTCATCTCAATCAAATACACCTCAATAAAAAATATTCTTCCAGTGTAATGTAACATAAAATCCTACACGCACCCTCGTTCCATCTTGACGACAGCATTACGTAAATAATTTGCTATGACAGCTGTTTGCTCTCTGCAGTACATGAAAATATGGAAGGGTGTTAAAGAAATATATAGAAATTACACTTTGAAAAGTTGCAGTAGAATGAAAAACAGACGACTATTATTTAAAATGGCAGCAATTCACTGAAATCTGCTGCATAGGCAGCACTGACACCATGCCTGCTGTAACATAATCATTTTCTCGCACTTTCATGTGAGCAAACCTCTCTGGATTTACAGCCACCCCAAACTGTTTCGCCTCAGTTTTAACTTTGAAGCTGTGAGGATGGAGCAATTAGCACTTTCTATCTTCCCCTCGCTCCGTGTCTCTCTTTAACTTCACTTAGCACTTCTCACAGCTAGTTTGTCTGCTGAGGCCTGATTACTTCAAACACAGGATGTTGAAGAGACACAAGGGGGACGGAAAGATGAAGAAGAAGATGATGGGGAGGATGGGCTAAAGGAGAAAGTGGAAATGAAAGCAGTAGGGCTGTACAAAGGGTAAAATAAATGGCTTCCAGGAGCAGGGTGCTGAAATATAGCATCTTTTTTAATTCCTGTTTGAAACATTGACATTGACACTTTTCGTCATACACTGTAAAGATATGTTTCCTTGTGGGATTGTCTCCTAAAAAATTACGTTCCTCTACAACTAAACTGTGAGCTTGATTATGTTTTTGTAGTGAAGGTAATCATTACGTTGTCAGGCAACGTATTTTGTGAATGAATTAAGTTGAAACATTTCAAAGAGAAATGTTTTGACCTAACAAGACTGAAGTCCAGATGCCAAGACAACCTCAGCTGGATGACTGAGAATCTTCACCTACGAAAAATAGCAATCTTTAACTGTCAAACAGTGCATGATGGGAAGTCTCCTGACAGGTAACTAAATTTGAGTTGTGAGTTGTGCAAACTCCCAGGAATCAATCCAGTATTCTAAAAATGCCATTTCTTTACAACTAAACTACAAACACAAAGATGTCTGTGTGGGAAATGTAGCAGCAACCTGATTTTGTTTTCTATACACATAATGACCACACATCACACTAATTAACGGGATAGTGGGCATTTAATGTGCAGCACTGGCACTCTGCAGGCCTGAGTTTGAGACCAGGGTCCTGCATGAGGTTAGGTTTAGGAATGAAAAATACTTTAGTTAGAGACAGATTATATTTGTGTTTCAATTTTTATGCCACTGTTGTGTGAGAAGTGATCTGTTACATTTTTCGCTAATACCCAGCCCACACTCTTTCCCTGACCCTAACCCCAGAGTGGGGTGGTTTATTCACACCAAGCAGCTGATCTACCAACTATCATTCTGGGGATTCACTGCAAATGAATAGAGTGTAGTGTAGATTCGCATAGGTATTTCTATGCGATCACTAAGCTCACACACACGCACACACTCACACACACTTATATGCAAGAAATATCTCTATAGCTCTGTGTCTCACTCTGTTGAAGTTACATACTAAACACCAGCGTCTACCTTGGCCTTAGGTCCCCATAAAACCTGAATATACAGTAAACCAAAACCACAGTGTGTCACTATATGATTTTTACAGTCTTAGCAACAAATAATTTACTTAAAATATTTGATACTTCAGATATATGAAGTTTAAGAGAAGAGAGAAATATTGCACTTTTTATCCACAATAATGTAGTTAATAGTTACTTTATGGATTATGGATACAACAGCTAAGATCATATATTAAATATGGGGTGAAACTACCAAGCTAACTGTAAGTATTCAGTCAATGTAACTCGGCCCTCTAAATGGCTTCTTCTCGACCCGCAACGAAAAAAAAAAAAAATCCAAGTACTTCTATCATCACTGGTAATTACTGAATTTCTTGTGTACTAGAAGTAGTTTCTGTCACAAATAGACTTGGAGAGTATTTATATTGGAGTGCTGCGTCTGAGGACATGCTGCAGCTGGTGGAATAACAAACACCGACTAGAGTGGCAGTGAGTGTGTTGCCGTTGGAACGCAACACAAATGGTCCCAGTGGAATTAAGAGGTAAGAACCACCATAAAGATGTAATTGCATTGCACATTACACACACACACACACACACACACACACACACACACACACATCTGCACGCACACACACACTGACAATGAGAGAGAGAGTGAGAAAGGCGGTATAGTTAGCAGCTGTAGTAATTAAAAATTTAAAATCCCATTAGATTTTGTCAAACACAATTCAGACAGGCTGCAGGGAGGTAGGTTGGGACAGAACAGAGGAAACAGGGAGAGGTAATGAAGCAATAATGAAGCAACAGTGAATGAATACAAGTGTTCTGGTACAAGACTATGGAAATGACAGCGAAGAAGACAGTGATTAGGATGGAGAGATGGTGGAAATGAACATCACCCCAGCTGTTTTGACTTTGTAGTACAAGGTGCTTAACATGAGCAAAAACATGTACAACTAAAAATGTTCATTACAAAGGTTTGTATGGATAACAAAGCCAAACACTGTGGTTTGAAAGGTGAAAGGTAAAAGGCCGTACTGTGATAATATGCTTTAAAGATAATTTACTGCTTTGTGTCACACTCTGCTTCTCCACAACCCATCATCTCAGCCTAAGCTGCCAGTTCAAACAAGCCTGACACACAGTGAGGCATTAACACAATAGAAACTCCACAGCATAGACAGTCTGTGTTTAAAAACTGGACATCTTTCTTACTTAGTTGAAACATTTCAAAGAGAAATGTTTTGACCTAACAAGACTGAAGTCCAGATGCCAAGACAACCTCAGCTGGATGACTGAGAATCTTCACCTACAAAAAATAACTAAATTTAACTGTCAAACTGGGCATCTCCTGACAGACAGCCAAATTTAAAGAGTTGTGCAAACTCTCAGGAATCAATCCAGCATTCTAAAAATGACATTTCTTTACAACTAAACTACAATTACAGATATGTTTGTGTGGGAACTGTAGCAGCAACCTAATTTTGTTTTCTATACACATAATGACCACACATTCACAATTAACATAGAAGATAAGATACTGAAAGAAAATGTGATCTTTCTTTAACCCTAGCCGAAGTGTTTTTCTTGCAGAAACGCAACCTTAATGGCACTTTGGAATTGAACTTGGGTCTGCTGTTTGCCAGTCCTACACATTATACGCCCTCTGTCCATCACGACCACCTCCTAGCAACGTCCTTAACAACATTACAAAACCTAGTCCCATTAGTTGCATAGAAATTTACACTGCATATTTTCTCATGTTTTTGTAAATTCATTCTTTCACCTCATCATTTTAAGTTAGCCCAGAGATCAACTGCTGTTTATAGGTTCTGACAATAAAAACTACAAATTGTAAGTTGAATTAACTTGAAAATATAAATGCACATTTAAAAAAATACCATAAAATTCCTGAATGTGAATTTACAGTGCCTGGGGCACTGAATCATATGGCAACATGGAAAAAGAGAGCAGGTGATTCACTCCTCACTGGATATGGTTTCCCAGGAGAGCAATAAGTCATCTTCCACCACCCCTGCTGCCACAGTAACCACCTGCCTCCTTATGCTGCCATGGTAACCTACCCACCATCCCGTTGCCACAGCATTACAATCCTGCTGAGTCTGCCTTTCTTCATCAGTCTTTTTGACACGGACAAACTGTTTAAAGTGCTACAGCTGAGAAGGAAATCAGCCATGTAGTTTACAAACTGTCATTAACAGTTTCCTCTTCGAGCAGTGAACCAAAGTGCAACACACGATCTGCGTCTGTAAATAAGACATAAAATGGTCTGGTGCTGCCTGGCTGCTGGTGAAGCAGCCGCGCCATATGGTGCGTTTAAATTTTAACTAGACTCAACACATTTCTAGGAAAGCAGCAACTGAGCTGAATATGCCTGCTATATTAGGACCATTTAAAGAAACGTAAATGGTTGATGACATGTCAGAATGCACTTAATAATAGTGTGTTTAATAATTAAAATATTTACCCTCTATATTCAGCTTAAATCGTTATTGTTTTTTGGCTGTAAGCTGTTGTCAGCTTTAAAAATACATCTACTCAAATACACACTCAGACTCTATTTGCATTTGTTGTCAGAGAAAATATTTTTTAAAACAAGTCTGGAGCAGAATCCTGCACGGATCCAGTTTGCAGAACTGTCCCTGCTCAGACCAGCAAGCCTCAATGTGAACCTACCTAATAAAATATGTAAAATAATGATATATATAAAGCAATATATAAACACTCCCCCAGTTACTACAACACCCGGCCCTTAATTATAAAGGCTCAGTACTGCTGCTAAACGATAAAGGATAAAGCATAGGGCGAAAAATACTGTCTGCACAATGACATTTGACACAACTGTCTGGTAGTGTATGTGTGCAAAAACTGCTACAGTGAATATGAAAACATATGCATACGTGAATGAACTAATGAATAGGTTTGCTGAATTTGCACAGTGCTCACCTCTTCAGTAACATACAGTAATAATCAGTTGGAGCTTTCCCTGCTGACACTGTCCAGTCTCACTCCCTTCTATCTAGGTGCCTTCCTCTAGTGCATAGTAGTTTTTGACAGCGAAAGCATCTCCACACTTTGAGACAAGCTACACAAACAAATGTGACCTATTCTGATCAGATTAGACATGTCTTTTCCCAGCAGGACAATCAGCTTTGAGCACGGTGGATCGATCTGCTGCTGCAGAGCCTCTGAAAAAGCTTCCTTCCTTTCTACCCAATGTCCCCACAGAGTCATCATTAAAGTTCAATCTGATCTTACCTTACCTGCTTTATTAACCTTTAGTCTGACACCTCT
>OMLM01007662.1:9395-23301 GCA_900302695.1 Helostoma temminkii | reverse complement strand
GCTGCACTGTCCTAATGCTTCCAGTCTAATGACATCATACTGTATGGCTTCAGCTACAACGGCTCTTTAATAGTCTAGCTGCTACAACCCTAATTCCAAAAAAGTTGGGACACTGTGTAAAAGCTACATTAGAACAGAGCAGATCTGCGCAAAATAAATTTAAATCATTTATCAGGCCTACTTACTTTATTTTTACACTTATAATGACTAAAATTGAGTTTATATCATTTCTATTAATTTAATTTTTTTATTACAGTGAATGTCTATTCTATGGCTGTAATTGTCCTCTACTGTGTTCAGTGTGTGAGCAGCCTGGTTGAGGTGTGAACGAGCTAAAGCAACTAATACTTTACTTTAATACTTTATTCACATTATTTTTTCCTGTAAACTGCTTAAGTTTAGTAGCGTGACTTACTCTGTTGAGGACATATCATTATATGCATATTTTACTTGAAACCAAGCCAATCCCCTTTTATCGCAATTGCAATATTGTCCATATTAATCACAATATAACTTTTTGCATCCCTAATTGAAACTTTTACCATTTAACCAAAAGTTAAATGAGAAGATGAGCACGGATTGATTTAGCTGTAACCTAACTGATCACACAGTTAATCAGCAGAGAGTATGACAGTGATAGTTGGAAAGTAGGCAGGACAGTGTGCCTTGAGGTCCAAGGTAGAGAACCGCTGATTTATATTAATAATTAGGGTGTTGTATATTTTTTATGTAATTTGTATGTAATTTTTAACTTTCCTATTCATTCAGATAAACTTTCTGTCTATCCTAGACCTCAGTCTTTCTCCATAACTTAAAGAGGATGAGAGGAACTAATGTGATTGAGCATTAATGACTCCCTGACCCCCCCCTCATAAAGCATTCACGTCAGTAATAATGTATTCACCACATTGTGCCTGGTTATGTATTGTAACCAGGCACAAAAATATTGTTGGTCTGCCTTCGCCCAGAGAGACAACATTTGTGTTTTTACTGCACCTGATTCCTACTGCACCTACCTAAGAGACAATAACATTGCCTAGATAGTCTATCCCAGCACAGGATGCCTTACAAGATCCTAAAAATGCTTAAGTCTCTGTTTGTCAAGTCAGTTTTTGACATCTTGCAGGTATTTTAGACAAGACCATAATTGGACATAATGGTGTGATAAATGTCATTTAGTCATCATTATAGTTATTTATAGATACTGTTATGTGTCTCTGTAATGCCAGAATGCCAGCTAATATATTCTCTCTTGACCAAACATTGATATGGGAGGTTTGCAATGCACCATAATACAGTCTAAAGTTGTCTCCATCCAGACTGAGCGACCTGAATTTGCCTCCTGATAACCATGGCACTGTTTCTAAAAGTAGACAAAAGCCGCACCAGATGAGGAGAGGCAATAGAACTGTGCCTGGCAGCAGCAGAGCATGATATTGCATGAGGAGTAGTAGGCGGGTCAAAGCGCCTGCAGCCAGAATCCTGAGCTGGGAGCAGAGCTGAGGCTGAAAGCAGATCAGGCAGCTCAGGTTCCGTCTCAGAAGACTGCTAACAAATGATGCCTTCGAGGCATATAAAACACATTTACAGGTTCATCAAAATGAACAGAGAAAACTAGATGTGTCAGACTAGACTGTTAAAAGACCACACTTAATTCTACTTCTCTGTTTACAGACTCATAAATCTTCTTCTTCTGGCAAAATGAAGGTATGATAAACAGCTTTATTAGTTTCAGGTTTTAGTTCTGTTGTTCACTTTCCTTTGTCGCATACAAAAAAAATCCAAGGGAACAAAATGCATAATTACAAGCATCACAACAGTCTTGTCCACTCATTGATTAAAGAAGACTAAAGTAAACACAGGAAGCAAATGATGTTCTGTACTGGTGAACACATGTCTTCAGTGAAAAACTGTTCTGCAACATTGAACAAATGAACAACTGACATTTTCTAGCTATTTAGCAAAACCCTATTGATTTGAACGGGACTGAGTCAGATCATGGTCTCACCAACCGCTCCAGATTTCCTTTGGGACTAAACGGTAGCAGGCAGCTTTTTAGTGTAAAGCTTTGACAATATGGTAACTAGCATGCTTTTATAATTACAAAACCAGAACGGAATGAAACATAATGTAAGCATTCTTACCAACACTTGCCCACTAATCACCTGTTTTCACCTGAACTTTATTTAAAAAACATAGGGAAAATAAAAACTTGGTTGTTAGAACAACTTAAATATTTTAAGCTGATCTAACAACTATGTTGGATAAACTTAACTGAGTTAAGTTCGACTTACTTAACTCAATTAAGTGTTTCCTGCTGTTGTGTTGTTCTGGTTATTAATAATAGAAATAAACTTTGTTCTATTGTGGGTACTGGTAGTCAGAACCTGCCATCCCTTATACAGTAAAAGCAAAGTCTGATATGTCATCAGTCAGTTTATTATATCATGGCATGAAAAATGTATCTACATCTGCTGTCAAACACAACACCTTGGCATCACAAAATTCTCCTATTACTAGTTAATATATAACATAACATATTTCTCTTATGCCTGTCAAATATCCAGAGGCATAAAGTATATTGCAACGATAAATGTTAAAAATCTCCTGGTGAAGACGATTTTGACCTTCAGCTCCTTCTCCTCAGCACTGCTGTTATTACTGTACCACATCTTTAATTCAACTTTTACTCCAGGCAAAATCCCCTCAGTACGGAAAACTGCTCAGGTGCTTCCACCGCATAAAGGTGGTCACCTTAACAACACTGACCTGGATCCACACTGTCCTGTCTGTCCAAAATCCTTGAATCATTAATGAACTCACAGGCACATGCTTTCTTGCAAGATAATGTCCTTTAGCGATCACAACAACCGCTGCAGCTGCTGTTTTAGATGACATTGTTGACTTGATAAAAAGGTTGTCTTTCATAAATTAGAGCGCAAACTGCTGTTGTTGATAGGTTCAACAACTATCAACTAATTCTAAGTTTGCAAGGATCAGAATTAGGCCCATAGATGTCATTGGTACAGTTTAGCCATATACTAAATACTTGAATTTGGTTAGACAGAACATTATGGAGATGCTGTTGCCACTACCCTTAAAAAAGTTCTGCTCGATCAGTCTAGTCATGGCCCAAGTCATGTGTCAACCATTTTGTGGTTACATGACCACAAATCCGTTGTCAACCTGTTCTGTGTTTGTGTGCAGTTTACACTGCTGGTGAAGAGATGATCAATCAGTCTCTGTTTAAGCAGCGGTGTGTGTGGTCACATGACCTTCCTGTGTGCAGTGTTGCCAATTTATCTCCAATGTTGCTAGGATTTAGCAACATATCAATGTATACAACAAGTAACATAACGACTTCTTGGCCAGGCATTAACTACTTAGAGGGACTAAAATGTGTCAGTGAATGTTCTCCACTGGGCAGGCCTGTTGATGTAGGGATTAGCACTATCACCTGACAACATAAAGGCCCCGGCTTCGCTTCCACAGGTCTGCAAGGTGCCTTTATATGTGGAGTTCCCTTGTCTGCGTGGATTCTCTCTGGTTACTCCGACTTCCCCACACTTTTTAAAGACATGCAGATAGGATTTGCACTTGTCACAACATTTCTGCCTTGAACAGTTAAGTGTAAAAAAAGCCTGTAGCATTCAAATGAAACTGTAATATGAGAATATAAGGTTAAGGGAAATCCTGTTTCAAGGAAGACACATGTAACAATAAGATCTGAAGCAGGGACATTACCACTCTAAAAATCACCCGTATTGCTGTCACAAACAAGTGCTAACTCTAAAGTGATCCAGCCATATCCCTCAGATAGCTATATGCACTGTATCTGCAATGAAAAAGACCAAATCTTCCTCATCTCTCTGTGCAGCCTTTAATTCCAACCCATTTATTCTGTGCAGGTGCCAACAGCTAAAGAGATTCTAATGGAAATCCTCTCCACTATGCTTGTTAGGCGTGACTGTGAAACTCATCTTGTTGTCTTACAGATATCTGCGCTGGATAAGCAGAGATCAGAGCAGGTCTCAGAAGTGATATATCTTCAATGTTAGCTCAGCTCCACCAGCTCTCACTTATGCATGTGTTGCTCTAAGTTTACTTAGGCCTCGGGCAATATCTCATTTAATTTCAAGTGTGTGGCTCCAGGGCACTAAGATAGGTGTTTTGTCCTCAGATAATCTGAGCATTTTTAAATGCAGCATATATCTGCTGAGGAGCATCTAAGACCTTAAAGGGGTCAAAGATAAATGTTGGAAAGATAAAATACAGATGCTCCGTTGGTGTATGGCTGCATAATTCAGAACACTCTCCAGAATGTGCCATTGCTAGAAATTATGTCCATGAACTATTCAAATGTCGTTCTCGTACATTAAGTACAGTACTTCATTTTCAAATGCACACTTGTCTAGGCTAAGGAGTGTTTAGCCTACTAATCTGAAAGTTTGGAAAGCATCCAACAGTTGAATGTGTGGATGTGTCTGAAGGACAGAAAATGTGCTTTTCTGCTACTTGCAGAATGTGACAAAAACACTACACAAGGATACGTTGGGTTTGTTTCCTTGTACCGAAAAGGCAGAGCTAAGCATATGAACAGATGGGGCAAACTCATCTCACATATGCTTTTAGACTTAGTACCTACTGTTTTATTATATGGTGCCTATTAACCAGCTGAATGTTTTATTATTAGGATGTTGGCTAATTAGGTTGTGGGGGTGTGTTCCATACCCTCAGGGTGATCAATGTCAGTCTTATCAATATATCATTATTCTAATAGAGTGTGGCCATGCAAAAGCAGGAAACAAAAATCTGTCTATTGTGTTCAGACATTGGAGTGCTATACTGCAATGTCTCCACACAACAGTAGGTACATCAGTACTCACTGGGTTAGTCTAAGTCAGTGTGCACAGGAATCTGCATGTCTGGGGCTTTTTCCTTCGGCTTTGTTGTCCCTGCTGAAATAAATGAAGCATGACTTTGGTCTATCTATCCAGCCTCAAGGAGGACCTCAGCTGTGCAAGTCCTCCCTGCCCTAAGGATAGAGAGAATAACTCAGATAACCCTCTCTTTACCTCTCTTTGTATTCATGGCCTCCTCTCTCGCCATCTCTCCTGTGGGTTTTCTACATAGTGCTAACTCACTTGAACTGCTCACCCTCCGGGGTATCCAGAACTTTCCCTAAGAAACATCTGAGGGTTATTGGGATGTCATTAATGCTATTCTGATTTTGAATATATCAACAATGCAAAAATGAACACCAGCAAAAACAGACTTCAGTTGTCCAGTTATGGATATTTTGATAATCAGGGGATAAAATGACATGATTTAAAGTGTAGCAACATCAAAACACCCACTGTATAGTAGAGCATGTAGGAGTTGGTGGAGGCCAAACAAGAGCTAACTATCACAATGTCATGGACAACAACCACAGAGACACACAGCAACCATAAAAGCTACATCTTTTGTAGTCATCTTGTGTCTCATGCACTTTCAGGGTCTTGATACTTTAGATCTCTGTGCTTACAGGTGTCACATACAGTACTTTGTCAATGGTGCAGACTTGACAATAATGTGGGTATTGTGTTGGACAATAAAATTTCCCAATTTACCAGTTGATATGTTCAAAATCTCTTCTATGACCAAAGGTGTCTGGGCCCACTGTAAAAATGAATATAAGAGATACTTGGGACATAATTAGGATGATCCAAGGACAGCCTCCGAATCCAAGAAATGTCCAATTAGAAGAAGAACCCAGGAGAAAGAAGACATGCTGGAGGCCTGGAAATGCCTTGGAAAGTAACTGGCAACGCAGCTTAGCTTGTTACAGCTGTGACAAAAATGTTGAAGAGAGGTGGAAATAGACAAATAAATAGTTCCTAATGATGGCAGCCTTACAGCCATTTTTCCACTGGTTATATTGATATTTAACCTCTCAGAAATCCTTCATATAAAGTTACAGCAAGGAGGAAGGAGATGACACAAACACCACAGCAGTCCCAATACTAATAACTGCTGCCTATGTTTTTTTATCTAAAGAAACAGCAAAGAAAGATAAAAGAAGTTTCTGTCTTTTGTAATAAATACTATTCATTAGATTGCCACTGTAAAGACAGTGAGAAGTTTGTCATACTGAATGAACTGCAGCTGAATTCCACTGCTACTAAACCGTATCTGTTTTACACAATGTATGGACAGACTGCTAGCAAAACTGGCCCAGTGAGAGGATGGATTAAAAGAGCAAATGAAAAAGAGTGCGAGATAGATGACACAGAAAGAATGTGGAGGACGGATCCAGATAATGAGGCAGAAAAGGAAGAATAAGATGGGAAGAACCAATGCTCAGGGCTAAAAAAAAAAAAAGATAACGCAAAACGCAGAGGGGGAAAGAGAAGACCCAGACCAATTAAAGGACAGGGTTAATGTGAGAAAGAGATGCAAAATTAGAGCATCTATTGTTCAGTACAAAACATGAAAAGCTCCCGAGAGAGAGAAACAGTAAGACATAATTGTACTATAACATTAAATGACTTTTCAAGTGAATCTGACATTGACCAGTCCAGAAGCATTTTTATATTTGTAGCACATCTCACGGCCTAACTCCCAGATATCAATATGGACTCCCGGATGAAATAATTGTGAGGCACAGTCAGACATATCTACAGCTGGTCCAAAGTCTGGCCTGGGAGAGGACACAGTTGAAGGAGGCAGAGGACGACATTGAAAGTAGAGCTCTGCTCCCATGAGAACTCAGCTGGGAAATAATCGGCACCGACTGCAGCGTCCAACCTTTTTATATCAAAGCCCTGCTTCCTTAACACAAAGCACAATAATATAGCACAGCCCTGTGTCCCAGTGCCAGATAATTGGCCAGAATCCATGACTTTAAGAAGAGCAAAGCCCTGAGCTGTGTTCTATAGTGTTGCCTCCAAGCAGCGCTAGGAGGAAATATTTCTCCTGTTGTTTCAGAGTGATTCATACAAAGGATGGAAATTTAAAGATTGAGTAATTATTGTTTCCTATTTTGAACATTTATACTATGAACCCTGTTTCCAGAAAGGTTTACACTTTTTCTACAATGCAATAAAGAACAATATGTGTCATTTGTTAATGTACTTGAATAAAGAAAACATTTTCAATGTTGACCAACTCAACTGGATTTTTTGTAAATATAACCAAATTTAAAGTTTGCTAACCTGAAATTGTATTAAAGATGAAGCCATAGATATGAAGCCATAGATATGGATCAGATGGACCAATAGACAGTTCTCACAGAGTTCTCTGTGCAAAAAATGAAAGAGCAGAATCATAGACAGACAAGCACAGATTGTGGCTGAAGATTTGTATCCAGCAAGAATTAGCAACTAATCCACTTCAAAAAGTGAAACAGTCCATATGCTCAGTTTGCAAATGACTAAAAAGTGTCATTAAAAAGTAAAGATGATGTAACACAGAGGTAAACAGGACTCTGTCTCAGATTATTTTGACTGTGCTGCTGCATCAAATTCTAAATGTGCTTCTATTTACAGTATTAAAACACTAAAACATCTTCTGTTTGTACTCATGTCAGATAAACAAAGGCTCATGTGAATTTTTTATTGCATTTTAGAAACAGTCCCAACTTTACTGGAAATGGGGTTTGTAGTTACTAAGTAACACTAAAAGCAGAGTGTCAAAATGCTGACCTGATAATGACTCTGTATGAAAAGTCTGAGGTTCATTGAGGTTATTTGAATACATGCTGAGGAGAACATTAATGTCATGACAGTGCATCCGATAGCTGGTGAGAGATGTGAATGTAGAATAGTGTAGAAACACTGAGGTGGCATTTCTTCTTTTCTTGTGTCTGCAGAGAACATTTTATAGACTGTTAATACATATGTCTATTGCAGAAAACATGCCATCCATAAATACTCCATAAAAAACATCAAACCAAAATATTTCTACACAAAGTAGAGAAATGGATCAAGCTCAAACCATCTATCTTCCAATGCCACTATTACGCCTGTACTCAACACTGTGTGTGTTCTTTACACTTTTTAAACCACGTTTTCATGTTCAACAGATATGTACAAAGATATGGGAAAATCCTGGTTGTTTTGTTGGTGTTTTGAACTGTAGTTTTCTTAGTTGCTGCCAGTGTGTTGAAATGCAGGACTCTACATGCTGCTTCTGCTGTTGACACAGTGTTAGAATGATAAAAATGTCATTGTACAGAGTCAGTTTTCAGTTATGTGTTGTTGATTTGCTGGTGCACACACACAAACACAACACGGAAAAATGTTACACACATTAGCACACATGGCACTTAAGCAGAAGGATCACTGTATATCAAGCACCAGACATCACATTCTTACATTATTTCTTAAGGCTATGTTTTCTTCTGTACATGAACTATTAACTGAGCTACTGTAAAACTTAAGGACAAAAAACTTTATTTTGTTAATATCCTAAGCACTGACTTCATGCTGGCATGGGACTTTCATCAGTCCCCTCAGAGAGCTAAACAGCACCGTTCATTTGGCTGTGTGAGCAGCGATAGCAGAGGAGAACATTATTTGAAGTGAGCTGGTGAACAGAACTCTAATTGATTTGTGTTCGTTTCCATAAAATGAGTCACGCAAAGTTGAATTCCACTGCCTACACCATCTGAATATGACTCATGTTCACTCAAATTAGCATTCACCATGCAGCTCAGGGAGCTCAAGCCACAGTCTTACAGTACATGTACTCGGTGGAGAGGTTGAGTCTGTTTAACAAAAGGTCACACAAAATACATCTTGGAGTCATTTGGCAACACAGTATGAAAAGTTTAATGTTCATAAGTCAACTGAAACAATCCACTAAAACAAACCTTCTAACATAAATCTCCTTGTTTTAGTGGAATGATCTACTGCATTCAGCCTTGCTTCAAGACAATAATGTCATTATCCTACTTCTCATTATCATCACCATTTACTTACAGGGAACCGAATTACAGAAACACATTACACATCACACTCTGCACTTAATTCAAGTGCTGTCAGATGGTAGTTTTGGTTTTATGTGTGTGATGGAAGTGAGAAAACAAGTTTTCTGTTATTTGATTATATATGTGCTTTCAATAACACTTAAATAAACTGCAAACAAGCAAGGCCAAAAATAACCCATCACTGAATAAGAAATAGTCATTGAAAGGACCAGCAAGGCAGTGTGGCACAAGATACTGACACCTTCCCAAAACTACTCACAATACATAGGTGACAGGTGGAACTAGAGTGAAGCTGTATTTCTGTGCTCACTGCTTCTGAAAAGCATGATTGTTTGATGACACTATAATTGCATAAAAAAACTAACTGATCATAATGTATTGGCTGGGTTATGGATGTAAGGAGTGTTGCATTAGGCTTTAATGAATTACAGTTTTAATCCATTTACTGTGCAGCTAATCATAATGACTTCAGTGCAGCTGTGTGCGAGTACAACAGACACTGCACTGTGAACAGGTACTGATATAACTAAATAAAACAGGATTATATATCTTTCTAAAACTTATACTGGATGGATGGATCATAAAGTATCCATATCATGCATTATTATAACTATTTATTAAATCATAATTGAAATGAAACATTATTAAAAAGAATTACACACAATTTGAGCCGTTAGTCTTCTTTGTTTGGCAATACAGGAAAAGATACACATCAGTGGAGGGTCCCTTCTGGGTCCAATTTTGCAAACAGACATCCAGCAAAGCTTGGCACTGGACCCAACTCACTACACATCTAATCTGCATCCGACCCATTAGTGTAAGACCCATGACCCAACCCATAACCTATAGGTTATGACCCAACCCATAACCTATGGGCTACGCAAATGTTGTTTTGGTTGTGTTTTCAGACTTGCTACAATCCAGTACTAAAAGTCTTCAAATGGTCCAGAATACTGCAGCTAGATTTCTGACCACATCCAGAAAATTCTGTCACATGACAGAATTTTTAGCTTTCCTCCAGTGGCTCCCTGTTAAAGTCAGATCAGACTTCAAGGTGCTCCTGATGACTTATAAAATTTTAAATAGACGCCTTAAACCCTATATTCCATCACGTGCCCTTCATTCTCAGGGCTCTTGTCTGTCCTCATGGCTAAAAAAGAAGTTGTCTGGTGGCAGGGCCTTCTCCTACCGTGCCCCCTGCCCTGGAATAACTTCTGGAATAACCTCTCCCGGCTTACATCAGACAGTCTCTCTCAGTACAGGTCGTTAAACTTAAGCCTATTTATATGTCCTAACTTTCAGATAGTGGCAGAGTTCTACCTGTTATCAACCCCTGGCTGGTGGGCTGGGCTAACATTTTTTTTTCCATTCCACTCTTTCTCCTTTTTTCTCTCCCAAGCACAAAAAGGAGGAGGTAGCCTAGGTCCCACCAGCTGGTCTCACCAAGAAGCTGCTGCACTCTCACGATTATGTTTCTGTCCATCGTTTTTATGTTCTTCTTTTATCTCTACACTTTTCACTCATCCCAACTAATCCAGGTTGTAGACTGTCAGTGACACATTATTTGCACTAATCACCTGTTCACTGTCCATATATCCAGTCACTGTCAGTCAGTAGTTAGATATAGTCGTAAAACTGATGCTGGTTAAAGAAAAACAGTTTTTTATTTTCACCACTGTTTTGATGCTAATCTTTCTTTCACAATCTTTTTACCTGCCCTGCCCAGACATAATAAGTTTTTAACTGTACCTTTGGTTTAATACTAATTCACGTTTTACCTGTTACAAATTACTTTGTACCCAATGCAGGATTTTGTAGCATATATACATAAAGTCACTCACCCCCAGCTTGCGGCTGCGCATGCGTACGTAGCCCTGCTTGACGATGTCATTGAAGTTGGAGGCCATCTTCGGAGAGGGGGTAACCTGCTGGCCTTCACTATGGAGACCATCCAGATGTTTCTTTACTCCCTCAACTAGTCCTCGGCTTTTCCTTCCGATTTCTTTGTCCTTTCTTTCGCTTTCAATCCTGCTCGGCTCTTCCAGGTCTTGGAGTCGTTGTCCTTCCGTAACTCTTCTGTTTTCTATCTGTGTCAACTCTCCTCTTTCACAGAGCTCCCCACAGCTCCCTCCTTCCTTTAACTACTCAGTACTTGTGTTTCTCGTTTTCCTCCTTCCTCTTTTTATTTACTTGGCAACCGACAGGTCTTTGAATGGCATTTCTAGAAATGGACAAAGAGACAGGCAGAATTTGACATATATTTATATGTATTAGTATCTATTATTCATTAAAGTGTGAGCAGCTCAACATTATAATGTATTAGTCATGCTGGTGACACACAGTTATTCAGGGGAAATATGAAGAATGTCTGTGAGTGACATGTCATATCTGGTTATATCTGCCTTTCTCTGAAGGAGTAAATGGAAGCCTTGCTATAAAGCTGGAACACTCTATAGAGTGTTAGGAAAAAGGTAGGTTTAACCTGCTCTCTCACAGTCTCATTACGCATCATGCCAGTAGTTTTATTCCCAGCTTCCACCTGTAGTTAAATGTCTTTTAATGTCTTTTTCTCTTTAGGTTCCAGACGTTTAGCTGTGATCTAGAATTACTTCTTGGTCAGTCAGCTTTACCAGCACCGACCAATCAGATTATAGATGCAATTAATTAAAATGCAGATGAAAAACACCAGGTTGTTCCTAAAGGCTGTAATACTGTTAAAGTAAAATTACAGTCCATTGTGAAACTAAACTGAATAGATCCTCGCTGGAGAGTCTTTTCTAGTGCTGGAATAAGTCATGTGTAAAGTACAGCACACACACACACACACACACACACACACACGAACAAGCACACACGTCCACTCCAGAGGGAGGGGACACATGCCACCTTTACTTACTCGCTTGCAGTAATTAAACTGATATACAAGGCAGGAAGTGACTTATACAACTACTCCTGCAACTTGTGCATGCAAATGCACGAGTGCAATCCAGTGTTTATATGTATGTGTAATGTGTGTGTGGGAGTGCATGTTTGCCATCAGGCGAAGAGCAGCGGGGCAGACAATTCCCATAGGGCTCAGTGGTAAATCTCCCTGACAACAGTGGAACAGAGACATTAAACTTTAACAAGGGGATCATTAATACATACACAGGCATGTATGTGCACACACACCCACCCACACACACACACACACACACACACACAGCAAAAAAGCATTTTAAAAGAGGAGACAGGGAGAGGCTTATCATTATGGCAATGTTGGTTTAGCTAAGTGGCTTGGGCACCAGAAGGAAAAAGAATAGAAGAGCACACAGTCAAATACAACCAGATACGTCAATGACTACAACATGTACAGCACATGAATTTGTAAATACAACAGTAATCTGTGCTGGTCACCTTCCTAATGCAAGCAGATTAAATTAATACTGGCTTCAGCATACGCTGCACTGAAGGTGTGCTATTCTGTAACTGCACCATGAATAAGTCATTATCAAAATCATTTGTGGACTTTACTATGTCTGCCATAAATAATTAAACACATTGCTTGGAAGCATAAAAGCCTGTGATATGCTCTGCTCTTTCTTTTTCAGTGAGCACACCAGAGACAGAAAATGAAGGATTTGGGGAAAATATATATAACTAGTCCTTAGTGCAATTGTGATTTAAAGCTGCTCCAATCAGCATCTCTTTATATTAATAATGCATCACGTGAGTACAAAGCCACAGATGACCAGCACTAACTTTGAAGCTTGCCTCTAATCTAAATGGGTTCACTTACTTGGTCAAGTGTACAGTAAAAAGTAGTGATATGTGTTGTAGAAAGCCTATTAACTAGAATCAAAATTACTTTTTTATTTAAATGGGATTTTGATATAACAACAATGAATCTTTAGGCTTCCCAGATCCTAAAACTAAGAGCACTAAAGTTACTAGCAATAGAAAAGCCTTGGTCTGTGTTTTATAGAATAAAACATGATGAGATCGAGCTTTTGGAGAAAAGAGACATAAGTGACACGGCTGCTTGATTTTGTACTATTCTGCTAACAGAATGCTATTCCAACCACTAAACGTCATATTATTCCTCTTTCAGGTGATACAGAACTCAATGATCCACTGATTGTGCTGTGATAACACAGGTTTGATGATATGCTATCAAGTCCAGTGATTCAAAACTGATTAGCTTCATCGGTTTGGCGTAATGTATTTAGTGCCCTTCTCCTGAAAAAAGTCCTTTCCTTCACTTCCTTTTCTATATGCATGCTCATAATATTGCATATGCGGTGCTGACTACCTAACTGCCCAGACAGTTTTAATATTACTTTCTAGGGAGATTTGGGTGCATTAAATTAAACCCAGATATTGAACTGCAAGTAAATGAAACTAATTTAAGCTGTATATCCTGTACAGTCTGCAGTACAGTCTGCTATGTCGAGCACATTTTCCACTGTTAACTCTATGTGAGAAAGAAAGAAGAAGGAAGAGTAAATTCACTGGCCACTTATTCTAGTGATTTTTTCATAAAAGGCTATAAAAACATTTAATCCCAATGAACTGATTTACTGTTTGCAAGAAGACAAAAACATTAAAAATAAATAAATAATGAAAGACAATTTATATCCAAATACATAAAAAAAACTAAGTGCAGTGGCTGAAACAGTGTCAACATGCCTATTACAAACAATGGAAAATACTAATGACAGGGTTTTTACAACACCATCAGACTCAGTAGGTTAGTCATTAATCTGCTTGAATAGTGACCAGTTACTGATCACACACACGTAACAAGGGCACAACATCGATTCACTGATGTACCCATATTGATCCTGCATTAATATTCCCTGTGTGTGTGTGTGTGTGTGTGTGTGTGTGTGTGTGTGTGAGTGTAAGTGCATGTGATGACAATGAATGTTGTGTTCACACTCTATTTTCCGACAA
>OMLM01007661.1:0-23198 GCA_900302695.1 Helostoma temminkii | reverse complement strand
TCACCTCCCTACTTAAATATCATTGATATTATAAATCAAATTAATCATGCTTATATAAAATGTATGTACTATATTCTTGGTATATTCTTTTACAAGGCTCCAACCATTTATTAGCGGATCAATATAGTGCTATCTAACAATAAAAAGCAGCAAATTCTCACATTTGAGAACTGGCCATCAAATGTTTAATACAAAAACTACTTCATTAAATTTATGTCAAATGATTAATCAAATAAACAACAATTTGTTGCATCTGTAGACATAAGTATTAATAAGATGCCAAAAGTCATTACTTTTTTAAAGAGGTTTTCTGCCAACACTCATGCAGTCAAAAATCTGGCTGATTGAAAGTAAATAATACTTACCAGTAACACAGTAACACACTTCAGTGAAACAAACACCCATACACGTGTTGATGGCAAATTTGTTACTCACAATCAAACACACAGTACACCAAACCCCTCACTTACAGACTTAGCGAAAACACTACACCTCTCGCTGCAGAAACCTAAAGAGGACTGCAAATGAAAAGATTCAAATGACTCTCCATTCTCAGATTATGGAATTTTCCATTATGATTATATTCCTGCCCTTTCATCCCTGAGGTGAACACTGGGAGTGGTGCACTCACAGAAAAAGAGGATTAAGTAAGTGAAAGCTAAGATGATAATTTGTGGTTGTGGGGCTTTAAATGTCAGGAAAGTCTGGCAGGAACAAGAATGAGTAGGGGAATTTAAAGTATATAGACAAAGGAAAAAACTATACAAAGGATGAAAGGACATGAGCTACAATGCAAGGAGTCCAGTTCAGTATAGTGGGATAACAACAAAGGCCAGATGCAGAAGGACAGAAGAATAGAGAGGTAATAGCAACATAGAAAAAGAAAAGGGTAAGAAGAACTGAACAAAAGACAGACAGAATGAAAGAGACCGTATTTACCAGAACGGTAGGAACCACTCAGCCAGTGGAAGTGGAGGAGATATTGTGACTCTGAGCCCTGGGATTGGCTGCTTCTCTCTGGAAGTACTGCGAGGGTGCTGAGCCTAGCTTATGGGCCATCGCTTTTTAGGGTTACGAGGAAGGGTAGGAGGTTGGGAATATTAAGGTGTTACGGAGGAATTGGAGTGGGGTACACAAAGGAGAAATAAAGGATTAAGGAAAAGATGAACATTGCGAAAGAAGAGAGCATGGGTATCAATAAAGAGAAGGGGTAGTTTATCAGAGCGGCAGAAGAAGCAGAAA
Organism: Helostoma temminkii; assembly: GCA_900302695.1. Taxonomy (NCBI): domain Eukaryota; kingdom Metazoa; phylum Chordata; class Actinopteri; order Anabantiformes; family Helostomatidae; genus Helostoma; species Helostoma temminkii. The sequence continues at coordinate 21,956 of OMLM01007661.1, read as the reverse complement.
CAAAGATACACACAGACTAAGACCACGATAAAGACAGCAACACTGAAGTAATTCTAAACAAATGTTTAGAAATCAGGTATGCACAGTTTATAACAGCAATTCAAAGATAAAAGTTCAAAACTCCAGCAACACTTTCAGTATTAAGAATTAGTGGAGTGTTACTGGAGACCATTTCAGTTTGTGTTCCATTATACATGCACCTTGGAAGTAGTATAGTTAGGTATTCTAGAAATTCATACTCAACTCTAAGGTAAAATTAATCAACTAATCTTTGAAAACATTAATGAAATAAGATGCTAAGGCAATAGTTAACTCTACTTTGTTTATCAGCTATCTATGATAGACTACTCGCGATGGCTTCAAGTCCCTAACGGAAAGTAGCAATGGATGCTCACAGTGATATATTATATATATATATATATATATTTATTTGGCAGGTATAATATCTAGCATATTCAGCCTCTCAGTGTAGCATTTTAGTATGGTAACATCTGCGAATTAACAATAGCCACAAAGTACAGGCTTACAATAATGGCCAGAAATGGCACACCCAATGTTTTCCTGTGTTCTCTTTAAAGTGTATTGCAGTAGCTGTTGAAATACTTGGACTTACTATATGTAGTGGATGCATGAACGTGGTGAGAGACTGTGAAACTATGTGTGACGTATGATTACACAATGCCATGAGAGACAACAATAAGCAAAGACCTAGACAGAGAAAAAATAGAAAGAGGAGGAGGGGGCTCGGGGTAAAACCTATTACATTTCCCATAATGATTCTTCATTCATAGTTTTTCCCCTTTAGTTTTCTATTTTGAAGATATGAGGACTTACTTGATTCTGGGTAGACTGAGGATCTCTTTCCTGGATCTCTCTGGAGCTGAATGCCTTTTACAGAGAAGATTGATGCAGCTGAAAGTAACAGAGCTTTGGTGAAACAGGGTTTGTTCATGACATGTTAATGTATAACCAGTCAGACTGTATGTACTCACTGTCAGCCAGTGTTTGAACTTGCTCCCCAAAACATCTAAAATATGAATGTCTGAGAGCATCCTCAGCTGATATACGCTTCTTAGCCTCAAACTAGAAAAACAAAGAGACAAGGAAAGTATATTTATATGTAAGCTTTTTAGTCAATACTACAATGACATGTATATAAGTATTAATTATATCTATATACATTAATTTCCTTTACCTGTAGAAGCATTGAGAGTAAGTCATGACCATCATTGTCTATCCTGTGCAACAAAAGAGTGCAAAACAGAAAGTGAGAGAAAGAATTTAATTAGTAATAAGCCGTATGTGTATGGACATAATGTCTCTGCAATTTAGTCATGACTACAGTTCTACTTGATAATCAGTCCTGCCCAGGGCCTAACATTAACTTTTTTGCTTAACAGCTACTGTGACGAGTGGTTTTCTAAAGTTACTAGCTGCTTAGCATTTTCACTGGTCACAATTTTGTTGTTGGTAAATAACACTTTATATGATTAAAGTTAATCATACCTCACTAAAATTTACTTAAATGCAGAAGTGGTAAACAAATAAGTACATTTATTCAAGTACTGTACTTAAGTACAATCTTGAGGCACTTGTACTTCACAGGAGTATCATGTGGATGACTACCTGTGGGTAGTATTATTTTACTAAATTAATTTAGTTTAACAAAGTATTTAACCATATAGATTCACCTGAGATCCTCTTATTCAAAGGAGACCTGGCCAAGATGGCCGCTTAATATGTCATGAAACACATACACGCATACAGTACTAAGCTGTTAACAATGTGTAAAGGTTTTAATTAAGCTAAAAAAAAAAAATGCTATGCATGCTAAAAAGAGTGTGTCACCTATGTGCAATCGCAGTCTCTCCATGCTGTCTGGTTATCAGAGAGGACGAGGTTGAGTTTGTCCATTCAGAGACCTAATCCTGTGTTCATGCCTAAATTAATAACTTTCTCTCTCAAATCCAGAGTCATTACATTGGAGGGGTTTCTCTCCTCTCCAGAGAAATAATCTCATTGTGCTTAAAGATCAGCAGATCACTGCCTCATCTTTCATTCATCTTCTATACAGCTTAGTCCCCGCAGGGGTCGCGGGGGTGCTGGAGCCTATCCCAGCCAGCTTGCGGGCGAGAGGCAGGGTACACCCTGGACAGGTTGCCAGTCTATTGCAGGGCCACATATAGACAAACAACCATGCACACTCTCATTCACACCTACGGGCAATTTAGAGTCCCCAGTTAACCTGACTGCATGTCTTTGGACTGTGGGAGGGGGCTGGAGTGCCTGGAGAGAGCCCATGCAAGCACGGGGAGAAAGAGAAGGGCCCTGGGCCAACTCTGGGAATTGAACCCAGGACCTTCTTGCTGTGAGGTGACAGTGCTAACCACTGCACCACCGTGCCGCCCCCTGCCTCATCCTCATCTAATATATGACATTCAATCTAGACACATGTGTCCATGGCTGTATGTACATATACCCAAATTAACATACCTGGGTGCGTGGTTGACGAGGGGTTCTGCACGATATTGAGGGAAATTGTACGTCTTAAACTCTTCACTGGTGGTGATACCAGGCCAGGTCTCCTCTGTAGGAGTACCTGTTGAAAAACAAGATTAGGAGATACATGTAGTGTCCATACAGACGCATAAAAGCATGAGCATTGCTAGAACACATACTTATTAGTATACTTCAGGTTTTTTCTTACCGAGTATGCGGAATATGAGGTGAAGCTCATCCTCCACGGTCGATCCAGGAAAGAGAGGTCTGCCTGTGATCATTTCATAAAAGATACAACCCACACCCCTAGAGAAAAGGACAGAAACAGAGCATAACACACAAAGTGAGTGCAAAATACTGTACATGTAACTCCTGGTCAGGTTGACATTTATTTTGTCATCAATCCAAAACATGACACTGTACTACAGTTTATAGCACAGCTGAGGTGTAATGATAGTGTACAATAGACATTCCTGCTGCACGCAGCAAAAAAAATAAAACTTGAGACAATATAAAGGTAATTTTTTTTATAATGATGGAACAAAATAAAGTATGCAGATTAATAACTTCTAATGTGTTTCTATCATGAATAAAAAATAAAAAGTATTCAAGTGCTCAACAATGCCAAAATTGCTACTTTAATTAGACTGTGTTCTGTTAAAGGCAATATATTATATATATGTAATATATATAATATATATATTAGCATATAATTTATGTTACTTTCCATATTTTCAAAATGCAGAAATAAACCACTGAAAATAAATCAAACATTACATGTGTTACAGAATTCAATGGCATCTGGAACTTCCCTACAGCTCCATATTTAAACTTGCACCTTAGATGTGACTTGCAGTTTTTCAAAACATTAACAGTGATAATGGTGAAAGAAAAACTGTACATTTGAGAGGAAGATCAGGGAATAAGAAGAAGCACATCAAATGAAAAGACAAATACCATTGTTAATGTCTTCTCTCAGAAACTGTACTTTTCAAGGATGTGTGTTTTCTCACCACATGTCAATGGGTGTTGAGTACTCAGTAGAGCCTAGAAGCACATCTGGTGGTCGGTACCATAATGTCACAACTTCATTTGAGTAGGTCTTCGTAGGGACAGATTTGGCTCGTGCAAGTCCTAAATTCAAACACAAAAAGTGATCACTATATATTTATACTACCAGTCAAAACCTTTTAGTGTTTTCAACATTGTACATTAATACTGAAGACATCCAAACCATAAAAGAGCATGTATGGAATTGTGTAGTATATGTTTTGAATATGTTTTATATTTTAGATTGTCCAAAGTAGCTACATTTAACTTTGATGACATCTAGACACACTCATGGCATTCTCTCATCAGATTCCCAGTCACGTAGAATGGTTTTTAATTCACAGACTGCTTTATCAAGAAGTAGTCTGTGACATTTCTTGCCTTCTTAATGTGTTTTAGACCATCACTTCATCATCAATCAAAAATATAAAACATTCTGTGGGTTGTTTAAAGTGGCCATATTATCCTTAATTTAGGGTATTGTTTAACACTGGGCTAATTTTAATACAGGGTTATATCATTTTCAACTTAAAAAGTGCAATCTAGTAAAAGTGTTGCTATACCAAAGTCTGCCAATTTGAGTTCTCCTTTTTCATTGATGAGCAGGTTCTGTGGTTTAAGGTCTCTGTGGAGGACCTTCCTTCTGTGGCAGTATGCTAGACCTCGTAGCAGCTGAAATAGAAAGATCTGCAGAGGAGAGGCAATTTGTATGACTTATTGTTGCAAGCTTAATATTATATTAATACATAAACAATAAGTAAATAAACAAATCATTCATTGCTATAGCAGCAATTGAATGATACTGTTACAACAAAGCAAGAAGCCTGCCAATATTCCTACTGTACCAAGTATAAATCAAGAGATCATAGACACTGTAACCATCAGTATTTAAAATTTTATATTCAACAGCTATTCCTTATCATAGATACTGAAGACAAACATTTTTCTGAATTACCTTGACATTGTGAACACTCATAATGCTCCCACAGTCATCCATATACTGCTTCAGGTCTTTTTCCTTAAGATATTAAAAGAATTAATTAATTAAAGAACGAAAAAAGTGCTAATATGTAGATTAGTAGTATAATATTCTCCTTGTGCAGTATAGTACAGACACTCACCAGGTATTCAAAGACGAGTGTCAGGCACTTATCAGTGTGGATAATATCATGGAGAGTGACAATATTGGCATGCTTCAAGTCTTTCAGTAGAGACACTAGAGGAGGAAGACACATCAGACAATGTCAATCAAACAGAGACAACTGGTGGGTAGTTCACTACAGCTCAATTGGTAGGGAAGCCGTCCTTGAACCCCAGAATTGGCAGTTTCAATTCCCAGTCCTCCCGTGGCTACATGCTGAGGTGTCTTTGGATAAGACATTCAAGACCATCCTCTTGGATCTTGTCCATACAAGATTATGCACCAGTAAGGGCCAAGTGCAGGTAAATATTATCACAGTACTCATCCATGTTACTCATACTCGGGCAATACTGTAAGTTAAATCAGACTGGGCCGTAGTCCACTCTTGGTCCAGACATCTGCATCGCCTGCCAGGGCTTGAGCTCAGCTCCAGCATCTAAAGCAACATCAGTTATGACGCTGTCACACGTTGTCTGTAAAATGTAGCTCCTGTTCTTTGACATTATATATCGCAGAAGAGTGATATGTCTCAGCACAGTTCAGCAGCCTTTTCTTATCTAATGACTAATGAATTATTGAAGATTAAAAGTGTCTGTCTCTCTCCTCCCCTGTATCTGTCTTGCTATCTGTATCATCCTGAGTTCAGTATGATTTCACTGCATTTATAAGTTTTGTGTGCTAAAGGGACTTAGTGTGTCTGCTACAAAACATGTAACCAAGTTACTGCTGATGTATCATATCCATAATGTGCCTGACCTAACCTGATCCTGTGCATTATGTAAAAAAAGAGTAGAAGAATGCTTGAGAAGATGGAGCTGATATTGAGCTCTGGCAGGATGTAATGTGGATGCCTGGACCTGGAGAGGACACCGGCCAAGCCCAATATGACTGAAAGAATAGCTGCTATTAAAGTGGCGTCAAAGATGAGAACAAGAAGTATGATGATGTTCACCTTTTGACCTACTGCCAGATGCACTTGGCCCAAGGTGAAATTTCCTCAAATCAAATATAAGCTGCAGTATTGTTGTATAACGCTGTTATACAACCCAGTCCACCCTACAAAGCTGCTCACATGACACTGAAGGTATTGAGAGGACTAGTATTTCAATTCAATATTGCCTATGCAATATATAAATGCAATGCATTACAAAGTAGCCTACTAATGTTAATATTAAGCTTAAAAATAGTCCCTAAATCATTGTGGTCATGTGTGCAGTATGTTATGTCATGTTGTATTCAGATACAACACCGAAATCAGAATGTGGTGAAATGATGTCAGTATACTGTCATAGATGTGGACCTTGTACCTTCTCGGATAGCTGTGCAGGGTGCACCCTCTTCGTGCTCCAGTCGAATCTCTTTCAGAGCCACCAAGTTGTCTGTTAACTTACTTCGCCCCTTAAACACTGTAGCGTAGGTTCCCTGCACAGATGGAAAATATGTGAATTCATCTGGGAATAAAAATAAAGTAAATACTAATTTAGCATGTCCTTAGTGTCACTTTGACCACTTAGTGTAACTTTGATCTCACCTCCCCTAGCTTGTCCAGTTTGATGTAGGTCTCAAGTTTCCCAAAGCCAATTTCAGACTAGAAAAAAACAAAAAGAAAACATTTAAGGACATTTTGAGTTTTATCAAGGATCATTAGGACTAAGACAGTGTCCATTTGTTTGGGCTATAGCCTGACTGTGGGGCACTCCTCCATGTATAAGACTGCACACTGTGCAGGTGCATTGCACATACTAGTGTAGCACACTTAGTACTACCTGTACAGATAATATGCTTAACAAGGGCCTATGTGTGTCCGTAGATCATTAAACACCACATTACAGTACATGTACACACACATATGCACACTGGTGTCTTATAGTGAGTAGGGACACACACACAAGGACAAAGTGTCTCATTCTTGTGTTTCTTTAATGCTACCAAGTAACGTCATTGTCAGTTGCACATTTATATTGTGGCCACAGGAAGTCAGTGTAACACTCCACTCCATACAGTTTAATATGTATATATTTATTTCTGACCATTTCCATCCATATCCAGCAGGCACATCACATATATGTGTGCATAATGAATTTCTAATTAGTCCTGAATTCAGATAATAAAGCTGCATAATGTATGTGACCATGAATTATTGATGCATGTAGCTATGTCAAGCTGTGAAACCAAGAGGCCTGTCAGCGATTATCCCTCTGACTGTCACTTCTCCTCAGGTAATGGTTATCCCTGACAGAGGACTGTTGAAGCCATGTTTTCTCTTTGTTCATCAAATTGGACCTACCCATTTCTCTCACTCTGGCCCATTCCCTCATGATACCGATGGGGGTGCCAGGCCAATGCTTGGCTATGAGCATTTGTATGTGTGTAAGAGGGGGATGGTCTCCAGTGACCAAGTTAGCTGATGAAGCATGTGATCTCTTCAAAGGCATGCCTAAAAGCCAACATGAGATGACACACTTATACACCAAAATAAGTGTGTGTATGTGTGGCACGAACAAATTGCAATTAGCATAACTGATTATGAGGCATAATTGCATACTATAATTAATGTCTGGTTTTGTTGCCGCCCGTTTGCAGTGTCTGAAAATAAGATAAGAAACAGCACTTTATAAAAGGTGTATTATGTATGCACGTATCAACTGTATTTATTGTATTTGACAGTGTTGTGCCTCTGTAGGCAAAAAAGTATTTGTGATAAGACATGAAGCTTATGCTGCGCATACACCACACTAACACATACACATAAAATCTGCCTTCTCTGTGTTTGTGACAGGGACTGTCAGGAACTGTTGCTGAGCTGTGCTGCTCCTTTGGCAGGAGAGTTCAACTCATCTACAAAACATACACACACACACACACACACACACACACACACACACACATATATATATTTGCCTGAATATATTGGTAAGGACACTCACCGACATAATCGATTCTCTATCCCTAACCATTATAATTGAATGCCTAACCCTAAATTTATGCTAGCAAAACCTAATCCCAACGTTAAAACCTAGTCTTGACCTAAAAACACTCTTTGAACTTATGAGAACCAGCTATAGAAAAATGTCATAGAAAAAAGTATTTGAATAAAAGTCATCCATACAAGGAAATAAAAACAAGTGCACACATATACATACACACGCGTAAATAAATCTGTAGCATATCACCTGTTTAAACAAAGGAATACCCAGCTTTTTGCCAGTTCCTTGCTTATATTACAAAACTGCACTCTGCCCATACACTGTATAATTCATTTCTTATGTGTGTTTGTGCGTGTGTGCCTGCATATGCCTCCAGTGGCAATGGGTTCATTTTATTCTCAACGCTCCAGTGAGCTTACTCAGCAGAACTAGGTCAGACCAAGTTTTTTGTGACAAAATTAAAGCAACATAAAACCAAACAAAATGTGTGTTCTGCTTGAGCATACAGGAACTGAGGAGATATACAGATAAATGGGTGGGCATCAGAAGAAATGTGAGAAGAGGGATGTCTACAGCTTGGATCAAATGTATGCAGAGAAACTCCATTACCTTGACCACATTTCATTTTTAATTAGGGTTTCTCCATGTGGTGAGGATAGAGGATTGATTGGGAGTACTGAGTGGGAGAGTGAAAATGACAGCCTTCTGCTAAGAAAAGAGGTGGCAGGCAATGGGAGGTGGGAGAAAAGAAGAGCCCTTTCATTAGAATAATGTACTGTAGCCAGTGCTCAGAGCTTCAATTAATCAGCAAATAAACACTGTGTCGCCTTTTTCATGTAAGTCCACTGACAGCAACAGAAAGATGGACCAATAACTTGGGTTCAGCTACGATTTTCTGTTTTTTATCATTAACAACAGCATAATATTGTGTGTAGTATGCTGTAATGATGGCAGAATATAACCAAGTGGAGGTGGACATACACTGTTGTGTGTCAAACTGTTGCCAAACTGTACATTCAGTTTCATAGTAATAAAGTTTAACATTGTATCACTGTAGGCATGAATGTGTCAGAAAAGAATGAGTGTGCATAGCACAGTTAAGTAACACAGAATCCCTTGGACTGCTGTGAATAATTGATCATAAATGAGCAACACCAATGAGAGAAAACTTATACCCACCAAGTTTACTTACATTGCACTGGAAGCGTTTCAAAGATCAAAATACATGGTTTCAAATGTGAGCTCCTGTTATGCAACACCTGACACGCGTTACGGAAATGAAATACGCACTGAAAGCCCAAAAGCCATTATATTAATCCATGTGTGTCATTTGTGGCATAGCAATATATATATATATTCACATTACAGAAGACTGAGGGGCAAAGGTATTAATTTATTATTCTGTGCATTTTAAAAATAATGTGGGTTTGACCCTTTGAATTTCTTGTTAGTGGTACCTATATGCACATCATCACGGACTGAGGAATGCATATAAATGCAACTTAGCTGAGAGCATATTAAAAGTGGGCCTGTAATTTCCTAAGTGAACACTTCAGTGTAGTGAGAAAACCTAGTTCTCCTTGGTTGCACCACAATAAATTAATAAACAATAACTAATGAAACTGTTGTGCTGTGCCTTCCTTGTCTTTTTCACACCCATCTAAATGTGTATTCACCTTTGTTTTGACTTTATAAATCATGGCATTGACTCATTTGTTCCTTTAATGTTCTCTTTCCCATTCTCTCTGCATCTTTCTTTCTCTCCAGCTCACTTCAAGGTGTCCCAGTGTGTAATCCTAGTCAGGAGAGAAGCTGCAGCAGATGAGTCTGACACTGGTGCTAAATTATTGAGTGATCTACTGTATTACATCACACACATGCCACAACCTTAAAGATACACAGACACGCACAAATAGACAGACCAAAGTTTGTCATAAAATGCTACTCATTTACACTGTAAAGAACATATCCCAAACATCCCTACTGAGCGACCACAAAACTATCTTCATCTCTGCAAACCTCCATTTCAAAGATTTGCTTATTTAATCTCTGTGAGACTCCTGCAGAAAAGCTGTGTCATTAAACCGTTTCAAGCAGAGAGCTGGAGGCAGGGCTGTGGCCCTGTTCAATAATTGCAGCAAATATGGTCGACGAGGGGGCAAATGTTTCATGCTTTCCCATTGGCATCCAGGCTTTTAGTAATTGTGTTTATAGAGAAACGTATCACTGACTAACAATTACAAAAGAATCAGAATGGGATGCGGAGACAATGAGTGAAAGCTGCTTTTTTCATTCATGTATGTAGGGAAACTTTAAAGCTGGCAGAAACTAAATTAAAAAAAGTGTGACTAAAAGTTAAAAACAGAGATATTTCAGCATTACAAAGAAGTATCAGGGGACTTCATGAATATCTAGTTATTTCTACCACCAACTGCACTCTCTATGGATCCAGTAGCAAAGCCCTCCTCTGTACTACATGGGAAGTTTCATAGCCATTATGCTCTTGGGCTAGATTCATAGCTCAGAATTAATCATTCCTACTCCCACAGAGACATTGTAAGGTCTATAGCATAACTCAGTGTGTGTTAAGAATGAGTCTTTGCTGGTCTCTTTGCAGGTTTTATGTGTGTCAGTGTATATACAGTGTTGTCCTTAGTCAACAATTTTAGTAGTGCACAACTGCAATTAAAGTCCATATTACTTTTGTTTCAGAACAAAGCAGCATCAAAAGAGGAGCACACACCCCGCTGCATTCACAAAAATGTACCCACACACAAATGCTAAGTAAAAACCATCAAAGCAGCTGACTTAAACTAGTGTGGCTACTTTGCACACATATACACAGATGCAAATATACACACAGATTCACACTGAATACTGACCAACGAAGCGCGTCTTAACCTGCGGCTCATGGGTTTGTCAAAGGGTGGGCTGTTCATGGCAAACTTCTCCAAGTAGCCCTCCGGTAGCCTGATGTCAGCTGGGAGAGACAAGCGTTTGTTTATGTCCTGAAACAGAGACAGGGAATGAAAAGGAGGCAGAAAAAGGTTTGTGAGTATTGTAAAATATTAATCCTAGGTAGATTTTCTTCTCAAATTGCAACCTCTAACCAAGTGACACCATATCTAAAAACAACTGTCTATTGGAGTGGTGCATTTTATTTATGGATAATATTTCTAATTTGTACTCTGAATGGTTCAACAGAAGATTGCATAAGTAAATCAAACTAAAATGACATTTGGCAGTAAGTCAAATGTGGTATAACATGAGCTTTAAAAAAATACAATGCATAAATACAATTTGAACTAATCTAAACAGAATCATTATGTGAACAATAATGAACAGTAACAGTCTGGTCTTTGTGATTCTACTTAACTCAAACAATCTCAGCCTTACAGTTAGGTAGTTAGGTAAGAATTAGGTTGATTAATATCTGAACCATCATTAACCATAGATTATCACCATACGTCATTGCTGCTACAGATGCTTTAATGAGTTGACCGATCACCTTTATCTGGCATCAAAATTAATTCTCAAGCCGTTCTTATCTGGCCTACTTTTGAGATCAGAAAAAAATACTTTCTCCAGCTGTCCCTTCTGGCAATGAGTTTGGCCAGTGAAAGAACCTCAGTCCAGTTAAATACAAACTTTGGTTTAGGCGTCATCTGCTCTTGTGAGTAAATTGTGATATGAACAACAGTTATAATTACACAGCTGTTCCCAGGTTCTAAAATACATCTGGAAAATGTCTGCCCTTCGCCTGCCATTTTACATCAGCCATTTTATTAACATGCCTGATGTTCTTCTACTTCTAGTGTAGTTGATTTTTGTTTGAGTGTATGTAATGTTGGGCTAAGAATACTGTAATTTCAATCAAGAATGGTAGTTCTTTTGTCTGCAGTGACCCTGTCTTATACTTGGGTCAGTATGATATTTTTGTTTATGACAGACTTTACCATATCACATAAGTAATGTTAATACCACAAACTAATACACATCTGCTTGAATAATAATGTCACTTCAGATTGCTCCCCAGTATTTTAATTTGTGTGATGTTTTCCTACAAGCTATCCATGAAGGACATGTTCACTGGCAACAAGACAATTGCATGTTATTTCCACTACAGTGGTGGCTGGCCCAGTCCCAACAGTCCTCAATGTGTCTAAAATGTGAATGTGTGAAATGATATGTGTGCTTCCATGTGCCTGTGCCTAGATTTTGAAAGGCACAAGGCTTTTACGCCTGTAATATCTGAGCTTGCTAACCCTAACATAATAACATGGAGTATTACATACAAGCCATCACCCTGAGGACAATGATACACCACAAGTTTTTCACACACTGAAAACATCACGCAAAGAGACTGCATAAGCACATCATGGAAAATAAGCCACAAACACATGCAGTGACATGACCCATGGAAGAAGGCAACAAGGAGAAACACACTAAACCTGCATATTGCTATCACAAAAATAATAACTTTTCCAAAAATGCATCAAGCAATTTGTGAAGCCAGTAACTTCGGATGGCCAAAACAACAGGTCATCACACAGGGGCACTTTCCACTACTACCTTTCAAAGACCACAAGTTCACAAAGATGCTGACATTTATTTCCTGTTATTCGAAGTTATGGATTGAAGAAACACCCACATACATCCAAACACACACACACATACACACACACATACATACATGCCCATACTCACAATGCAGAACAGCTCTAGTAGCTCCCTCATTGTCCTCCTTAAACGTGTCTTTCTATACACTCACATACACTTGCTTTCAACGATGCATGCATCTGACCTGCCACATGACTGCACACACACTGACAGAGAGAGAGAGATAGAAAGAGAGACTAGCGCTATGGTAGAGTAGCATCCACATGCTCAGAGGAGGAGGGAAAAAACTGAGAGGGGGGGGTAAATAGGAGTGGAGGAGAGACGAATGGACAGATTCCTGAGGGGAGAAAGGCAGACTGGGGGAAGGGATGAACAGAGGGGGGTGGTTCAGAGGAAACATTGTTTTTCTGTTCTCTCACACTGTCATTTTGTCCTCCCTCTCTCCATCTCCCTCCTTTCTCTTATTATTTCCTGAGCTATGTTGTTCTTTTTGTCCTTTTTTGTTGTCGTGCCGATAATTATTCCCACTTCCATAATTACTCTCTCACCCCAGCATTTCACTCAACCCCCATCTCTGTGGTAAACAAGATCCAAATTAGTCCCTTCCACTGTTCACAGCAGTCAGAGGCAGCAGCCTGTGTGTCCAGCGGCACTTCCCGTAATACTGCTGTGCTCATCACTCTTCAACTCCTTCAGACACACACATGCGCACGCACACACAATCCTACATGACAGCATACTTAGGGATGCAGCAAAACAAAGCAGCAAACTGAAACTTTTCCTGGCCACAGGTACCATTGGTGCATTCGCACAAACCTAGAGCTATGTCTGATATCATTCATAATATAAATAATATTCAGAGCTATGCTATATCCAAAAAATTCCACTACACAATAATGTGTGCTATGCTGATGTCTAGTGTGAATTATTATACCCTAATATTGGACTATTAGATGTATGAGTCCAGTAGGCTTAGTGTAAACCCAGGTGTGTGTGTGTGTGTGTGTGTGTGTGTGTGTGTGTAGCAGGTGTGAACTTGCTTCCTGTACCTCATTAGAGATGCGTCGGTGGTGGTTGTTCCTCATACGGACCCTGACTGGACTCTGGACCTCATCAGAAGATGTCCCAGATGCCTGGTCACTCTCCCCATCTGAACCCATCTTCACATTCTCATGGACAATGCCTACAAAACACACAGAGGAACAAACACACACAGAAACAGTCAGGCTGTTACTTTGTATTGGCAGAAAAAAACAAACCTGAACTAAATATTTCACATTCATGCTGCACGTAAAATGCAATCTGTAACTTTGTTCAACTTAGGCCTATAAGCCTGCTTTTTGTTTTGTTTAATAGCACCACTCCTCTTGCATGTTTGTTTTCTCCTTCATTACTTTCTCCATGCACCCATCAATGGACACAAGCTTTTGTTTTTCTCAGATTTCATTCAGGCTTCTGTGGAACTGAAGTGCAGATGATAAGCTGTACCACCAGCCATGCAGGGGTGTTGGCTAAGTTTTTATAAAATGCCACTGGTAAGATGAAGAGGTCAGAGATCGATATTACCCTGCATGCACTGAGAGCTTTCCTGTTTCTGCTTGCCATCCACCATACCTCCAACCTCTTCCAGAATCCATCTGATTAATGAGTCACAGTGCTGCAGACAGGACTGCCTCTTTCTGTGTGTGTGTGTGTGTGTGTGTGTGTGTGTCAGAGAGAGAGAGAGAGAGAGAGAGAGAGAGAGAGAGAGAGAGAGAGAGAGAGAGTGCATGTGGGGGAAGGGCCTCTCTTTGGGTTTACTGCACGATGCCTAATAGCTCCCAAGCCTGATTCATGTATAGCACATTTACGTCTGACCATATGTGTGTGTGCATAGCATTGGTGAAAGAACTAGATAAAAGTTAAGACTCACGCCTATGTGGTCAAAAATTCCCATCATCTATTGTTTACATTTTATGCAGTTACCACTGACAGAGGAGGAAAACTAAAATAGGATTAGGAGACTGGTAAATGTGGTGCAAAGAAGTGATGAAGTGGAAAGAAAAAAAAGTCCCTTGAGTGATTCTGACACCTCAGTCGCAGGATAGAACGATTCAGGGCAAAATAGGTAAAGCTATTTATTATAGGGCACCGTCTGTCTACTGCAGAGTGGGGCAAGACCACCTGAGGCAGTTTCTAGGTCACATGTGAGTGTCTTTCATGTTGTCAAGGTTAGGACATAAGAAAAGCATGTTTGTCTATGGGCTCTCCCTTAGTCCAGGCTCCATGTGGAAAAGATGGAGTATGGTCTCTAGTCAAACTAGCCTTTCAAAAACTACTTCACTCTTTACAGCCTGTAGTGTGATAAGGATGTCTCATATAATCAATTCTAAAACCATATAATACCCACTGACCTATAAATATTTGTACAAGTTTAAAGTACCGTATGTCTCTCACTTGGTAGTGTCCAAAAAGAACAAAAAAAACAATGACAATTTCAATCCATATAATCTAAAAGTCTGATACACTGTGGCCTCAAAGAATATAAAAAGAAATGAAAAAAAGAACTGAAGAAAATATGCACAGTATATAGTATAGCTTGGTAAGAAAACTGAATAGTCTGTAGTCATATCAGAAATCAACTCGCACAGCCTTGATGGAGAAACATTAAACTCAAGGTAACTGACACCAGAGTGAGGAGAAACTGATCCATTATATCTACATACAGACAGACACACACGATTACACACTAAAACCAAGTAAGTATCTAGTACTGCTATTATGACAACATCTTCCTCACTTGTTGAGAGATCATGATCTTGTCTGTTTATGTAAACAACCAAGCAGGTGAGGGTGTATGGTATAAGAAAACTGACCTGGGAGGACAATTCTATCACCTGGATCCTGAAACAATATAGGATGTTCTGCTAACACACACATATCCAGCAATACACAATTTGTTCAATTCATTCACTTTTGATAATCACAAAGGACATAGTTTTTCCAGTCTTCTGCAGGTTCTTTCTGTTCCAGTTCCACAGCAGACTAAGAGCAGACAGTCAACGCAGCTGAAACTGCCTTTCCATGTGGAGCCTCGCTGGCCTAGTTAGGGTTGCTGAACTGCCTTCTATCACATCTAGATAAGTGAGAGGTCTTCTTTTAGGTCTTTCCTTACCTCACCCAACTCTGCATTTACATATTAGATGGAAATCCATCTTTGGCAAATGTTGGCAGTGCCTCAGAAAATATTTGAAAAGGAAGTGGAACGGATGTGAAAAGAACACTTAAAAAAACTTCAAAGAGTAATGGAAATCTTTTTATGTCCAAAGCCCTCAGTCAGATAATGAGTTCAATGAGAGAGCTTAAGGGTACACTGGAAGAATTAACAGTTACTCTCCACAACCAATGCATTATCCAGTACTATAACAAGGCTCTGAACTAAATTTATTTTCCTATATGCTTTTAGGCCAGGAGTTCTCAAACTGTCTTTATGCATAGGGTACCTTGCTGCCTGAATTTGGGATGAGCAGGATGAACAGAGATACTGCAGTCATTGTGCTGACAAGTAACATAATAAAATATTCAAAAGAAGAACTTGAAGGACTCTTCACTTCTCTAAGGAGTTCATGGGATCCCTGATGATACCCACATACTGCCCTGGGCTAATCCACTGCATTTCTAATCTTTAAACCAGACATGTTAAAGAAATAACATTTTGAAATAATTAAGTTCAGTATATTGAAAATTACAGGATCAGCAGATTCTGAGAGAAAGCAACTTAGAATTTATTCAAGTCGTTGTATATAATAAAACCTCAGGGCACTTGTTTGATCTTAATTCCATACCCCCAAGAGCTGAATGCGCCCAAACCAGCATATTACATTTGTTGTGCAATGCAATAAGCAGACAATTACTGTACTGAATTCAATAAAATATCTTCAGTATCTTCTATTTTACCAAAATCTATTAAACTCACATATATTGTTGATGACACTCACCAATACGGTTTCCTGGAGGACGGCATGAATCCAGCACTCGAAGCATACGGAAAGGTGACAGTCTCAGCGGGGTTTCTCTCTCCCCTATTTTCATCCCTTCTCCCATTCTAGCCTCACCCATCACTGTGTCTCCCACCCTAGAAGGGCGAGCAGTGCACCCTTGGGCTTTGTCAGACATATCCATAGTTCCAGAGGATTCAAAGCACTTTAACTGAAAGCTTGTCAAAATGAATTAAAAATTCATTTCAAAAAGAGATAAAATAATCCACAGCTTTTAAGGAGTTAAAGACAATTTAGCCTTGGTGTCCTGTCAGCTAGGTTTTAGGTGCTGTAGCTGATGAAATGCAATCTTCAGGCTGTATCTGCACCTCCAGGAGAGTCCCATGCAGTACAGAACTGGCCTTACTTTGAAAGCACAGTGCAGACTGCACAGGCACACTAATCACAATGCAACAACTCCCCTGGCTACTACTCTACTTCTCTGTATTTTACTGAAAGACACTCCCTCCACCTCTCCTTTCTCTTCCTCGCACTTTTTCTCTCTGCAGTCACACTATGCTTGCTGACTAAGGAAGGTCAAACACTGTGCAGGTAGGCAAAATGCTGCAGAGATGGTCCAGCACACATAAGCTGAAAACTGTTACACCCCATCATCTCAAAATAACAGGTGATCCTTCTCCAGCTATATGACTTACGTTGAAGCACACACACGCGTATAGAGACCCAAAGTTATAGCTCATCCTACAGAGAAAAACACTGTCATCCCTCTGGTGTTGTACTACCTGATGTCTTTAGTTCCCGGACTCACACTCTCTACCAGTTACACTGTCATTTTCAGTTACTTTCCTGATGTTTTTCTTCTCCTCTGTCAGATCTCCTTCGTTCTCCCTGTTCTTCCACCGCTATTCAGCACACTGCTCTATTCAAGCTGTCGTGTTGCTCTTCCTCTCTCCACTCCCCTCTCTTGTTCGGTGCCTCCTTGCCTCTGGCGCCCCTATCAGAGCTTTCAGCGTTGTTAGTCCTCTTGTTCCCTCCCTTCACCTTGCTATTACTCTCCTCCCTCTCATATGACACCAATCTCTCTCCCTCCCTCACTTTTTCTATCTCTGTCTGGGTCCAGAAATGGTGTTAAGTATACAGTACAGTCATCCTCTCTTTTTAGTCAGGAGCCGATGACAACATTTTCTCCCTCATCAACCTCTGCATTCAGACACTACCACTTTATCCCTGATGCCTTTTCTCACTTGTGCTCCTCCCCTCCCCTGCATCCTTATCACTCTCTAGAGCTGAAATTGAAACCCTGAGGCTTTTGAGTGATGCCTCTGGTGTGCTAGCTCACATCTTCCATATCTTATATGTTCTCTCCATACTCATATTTCTCTTTCTCTCTCTGTTCTTCCAAATGGACCCAAAGTGCAGCCCATTATCCATTCACACATACACACATAGTTACTGTACACATCTCCATGTGACGCACCTGCAGTGCATGCAGACTATGCATAAATAAATTATATTCCATATACAAATAGCAAACGAACTACATAACTACGTTTTTCAAGTGTGTAAATAAAATGTGCAGTAGTGACATTGGTGGACAGCATTATAATCATCAAGATTTTTTTTTATAATATAACATCTATGCTTAAAGGTAACATTACTTCTTTAATGTTATTATTTCTTATTGCAAGACAACATAAGAATCTGTCTTGTCACTGTTTTCTGGTATCTCTGCTGTTTGGACTATTTATAATTGCTAATAACGATTGAATGTTCCATGTTTTCTAATAGGGAATCACTATTGGTTGAAAGTAATCAACAAAAATAATATTTGAGAATATCCACTTGACTTGCAGTAATGTACAGTGTGTTAACTCTGAGTATGAGAGTATTCATCACAGTAGTTATGGTTTTATTTAATCTACTGGGTTATTTTTAATTATATAACTTTAATAGTTAAAGTGATGGGAGTCTTTCTGCATAATGAGTAGTTCTACTATTGATTCCCTAAGTAGATTTTATCACTTTTAAGACTCTGTAATGTGTCTTGCAAATTATGTCCTGCAGAAATATAAACTGTATGATAGAATTAGATTTTTGCAAAGATTATATAGGACCATAAAGCTGTGATGTATTGTTGAGAAACATGCTCCATTAACAGTGTCTTGGCTGTTAGCACCTCTTCTCCACACTGCAACCTTACTATGGCACACATGTAAAAGAAAATAGTTTATAGAATAGGAATGCTTTGAACTGCATCCAAAATGTCAGCAAGATAAAGCATCAAATGCCATTTTTCTGCGTAACATTCTCCAGGATTAACACTGTAAAAACAATTTAAATGCATTTGACTGCTGTGAGATAAAGACTCACCTCTCCCTTCATGTCAATAATCAGATTGTCTTGTAACTAAAAAAACATGCTCATACAGAGAGCTTCACACACCCTAAATGTCAATAATGATGAACTTAATTTTAAGACTACAACCATAGTTTGCTAATGATATAATCGACTTGGATAAGTAAATATGCCAGATAGTTGTCTTATTGTATAATGAAAAATGAAAAAGCATTATTTTATTTTTAGCATTACTGGAAAATATAAAAAACAGATATATCTGGGATGAATATGGTGTTTAAATGTTTGTTGTGACAACAGTTTTCATTGGGCCCATTACTATATCCTTTCATTTAGATTTAAGTAAACAGCAATGACTGTTTACAGTACACTGACAGACATATATCGATGTAGAGTGCTACATCCTTCAACTTCTGGCTGTTTAAAACATCAAGGGCAAAAGCTTGCCACTCTTTACTTCACCCATCAATGTCTCCCTGTCTCTTTATATTCACAAGGGTAACCGTATACATCAAAAATTTCTCTAATGCTCTACAGGCACCTCCACACAGCTTTTCACTCCCTTCAAGGTAGTCAATCTTTCTTGTCACCTTATTTTGAACATCTTTATTGTAAAGTTTACTTGGCCACATTTGCGATTCCAAAAAATATATATATATACAAATTTCCTTGATTTTTTTTTTACCATAAATACCACAGCCTGCCTCCAGACTACCAAGACAATAACAATCAAAGTGCATATAACATCCCTGAGGAATACATACACATAAAGAAATGCTCACAAGGCTGGAGGGAGGAAGAATTTAGACTGCAGTAATCACGTCTAAACCTTTTATCTGCATCTGAGGAATCTTATTCAATTACTGGGACCAGAGTGCCTACTGGAAGCTACCAGCTCAACATGTGCTGGTCCTAAATGAGGAGTGTCCTTCCCTCTTCCATATATACTGCAGCTTTGAAAATCATTAGCATTCTTTAGTAACATAGCCTTAAGCATTAGCTAGTGAATCAGCAAGCCACGCTAACACACATAAAAGCATAAAAGACCAACTGCATAAAAGGAGTTCACTCCATTGTTCTTATTAAATCAAAAGAGGGTTGTATGAGCGATGGATGGTCGAGAGCACAGGGAGTAAGGCATAGGGCTACAGCGATTAATGCAGTGTTAATGCATTACATTAAATCCCTGGGACAGACAAGGTCTCTAAAAGTGTACTATACACATGGGTGATCTAAAACTCTTTCTTTTATCTTTGCCTAATTCTGCTTTTTGCAAGTTAATGATGTATGAAGAGAGAAAGAGACATATTTAGAGATAAGGAGGAGAAAGAGAGGGAGAGAGAGAGAGAGAGACATAGTGACAATATCAAATATAGAGAGATTTGAGTAGAGTAGGACGCTTTTCAGTAAGACAGGAGGGCTGACTAATCCATAATGGTTAAAGTACAGACCTTCACAGAGAGATCGATGAAGTAGTGGTGAAAAACCAAAATGAAAAATGCAGTGCTCATCTCTCTTGACTGTAGGTACAGTGTGGTGGGAGTGGGTGTTGGCCCGATTAGCAACAGATGAATCACAAACCTGCAAAAGCTCTCTGGCATTGGCTACTAGCCAAACACCTCCAGCATACACATAGAACCCTCCAGTCAAGCCCACTTACACAGATGAAAAGTGTGTTCAAATGAATACTCCTATGGATGGATAAAGCAAGTTAGAAAAAGACAGGCAAAAGGAGAAAGGGTGGGTAATCGCTTTAGTGCAGCAGGAAAGAGAGATTACATCATCATGTCGTTCTATTAAAGGGTGCGACGTGCTCTGACTGCTGAGTGCCACACAGTGAGTCAGCGAGACCAACTGGGGGAAACACACACACTAACACAGTGTACCTCCTAACAATAAACCTATACCATATCAAGGTTTAAATAATAGAGCAGCATATGCTGTAGGTTCTGAGTTAAGCTATGTTCTTTCAGGGCTTTTCTGGGCTCACAGAGAGAGCTGAGCATTAAAACAAAGTTACTCCGTCAGACCAACAATCTTTGGGTTTAAGTCTGGTACACTCAGATTTTTCTACATATTAGTGGGATTTATCCATTAAAGTTTAAATTTTTTTCCAATTATAAAATGTCATACAGGCACTGTGAATGTTTATTCTATTTAAGTCTCATCATATTCTCACCTTACAGGATCACAATGAATAAGCTCCTGATATAAAACTACATCTCTTGTCAGTCAAAATTCTGTGTAAGCAAGGACTCTGGTTGTGATCTACCCACAGTTCACTCATCTGAATATGCAAGTGATACACAATACAAAGCTCCTGAAGGAGCCACTGTGGAACACTTTCCTACCACTCTGTTCACTGCTTCCTCCTTTCATCTACTGTATACTTTTCACCTTTCCCTCACTCTATAAAGCAATCTCTTGTTGTTTTCCAAGCTCCAAGCAAGTTTTAGCTCTTTTCTTTCTCTTCATCTTTTACTGTCGCATCTTCTCTCTGCCCCATTGCGCCTGATATAAGCCTTATTTCCACGTTGGGAAGTGGGATCCATACAGTCTTAAACCACATGTTCCATTACATAACGCAGTCTGACAGAAGGAAAAAGTGAGTGTGTGAGCCTGTGGATGTTGTGAATATCTTCACGTTTATGTGTTTGTGTGTTGGATTAGAGTCATTAAAGGTTTTGCTTTGTGAATTTATAATAAAGGTTGTCAGGCTTATAAGTACAGCTTTACACGCATTGACAATTTAAATGAATGCATAAACACACAATAAACACATACATTGCTCGCTCATAGTAAGCACAACTGAGTGCTACAGACATCAGCTGTTTGTGTCAGAGTTTTCAACCCACAGATGGCAGTATAGCTCACACTTGCAAATTGGTAAGCAAGGAAAAAAGCAGTTTTCTTTTTCATCTACTGACAAACAGAAGTGGTGAAAATATGCAGAATGTTACTACGGCAAAGAATATTACTCGACTGGGAAAGACACTGGGAGTGCTGTGGGTATGTCGTACAAGTATAATTTGAGAAAGTGCGCCAGGTGGAAGGAGTACACAGAACAGAAAAAAAATAGCAATACTGTCATCGCCACAAACAAAAGTTGTTTGAAGTTTAAATGTTAAGAAACTGTACAATGTTTGCATTTAATTGTTTTATCTGAAATTTGATTTGAAAAGTAAACCAGTTTAGTTAGCATATGCAGCTCTACATTTTCTGTGTGCTTCCTGTATGTCTGGTGCACATTCATGATGCATTCATCACTGTACATGTCATAACTACAGAAAGACACGCATATGTGTGTGTGTGTGTGTGTGTGTGTGTGTGTGTGTGTGTGTGTGTGTGTGTGTGCGCGTGTGCGTGTGTGTGTGTATGTAAAAGGAC
>OMLM01007660.1:80990-102711 GCA_900302695.1 Helostoma temminkii | reverse complement strand
TTGGATTTCATTGGTATATTGAGTGAGTGTATATTGTACTGCAACTGTTGTAACAACAACTATGAAGTACAAGCAGTACAATGAAAACCAACAGCCATGATGATTATTTCAGTAAATGGATGGTAATTTCTTTTTTAGATACTTAGATAAACACATTAATACAAAATCACTCCATCAAATGGATCTCTTGATTTAAAGCCAATAATTTGCAGTAGGTGGATAAATAAAACATATTAATGAAATTATTCACCGCTGACTTCATAACTACAGTTGTGTAATGGGGGAACATGGGTGATAATTTTAACTTGTTATTAACTTGTATTTTTAAGTTCACAGATGCAGAATCCCTATCAACATTGTTGCACAAGAATTATGGCTTAATACCAATGAAAACTTTTTTTTACCTGTAGGTCCATTTTAGTAACTGTTGTGTATAATTTGACTTCCATCAGAAGATAATCACTGTTTTTCTTGACCACTTTAGAAATGTGACAGCAGTTGTTCCTTTTCACCTATATCACATGCTCATCATCAGCTGATATCTCAGCCTAGAACATATGTGTAGGAGTACTTTTTGTGTATACTCAGGTGACTAAATAATATGGAGGTGTTTCACGTCAATCTTCACCACTGCCCTCATGCCTCCGGTATTCTATTCTTAGGGTATATTATATATTGTGCGTGTCAAAACAAGAAGTTAGATCCTCTCCTCACTGCCGTATTTACAATGTTCGCTGCTCCTTTGTGTCCCCTGTTTGCCCCTCTTTCTCTCAGCAGAGCTTCACCTCTGGTTCGCCCTTACTTGTAATAGTTTGTGTTGTTGTATGAGCTGTGTGTTGCCCTGCGTCAACTCCCTATGATGATGTCTGTGAAACATTCACTCAGCGGGGATACAAACAGTTACGCGAGGCTGCATTGGGGACAAACCAGGCAGAAAATCCACTCATCCCTGAGGTGACCATTAGATGTGGTATGTTGACATGATATGGGACTGGGTGATGTTTGAGGTGAGGAGGCCTCATCAGAAGTCACAACTCACAGCTCTGAGGTTTTCAGCTTTAAAGCACCATGACAAGCAAACAAAGCCAAAGCTCTGATCTTCAAGTACTATAATGAGTGGGTGCATATCCATAGGAACTGATCTCATTTATGTTTGCAGTGTGATCCTCAGGCTCTCAGACTGTACCCTATAGTAGACCTCAGAACAATATCGAGCATTGTTGAAGGAGTGTCTGGAATCTGTCCAGCTTTAATATCACTACTATACTGATAGAAAAAGAAGGGTGTATCTAGATTTTTAAGTTAAATGTATGCATGCTGTTGGATGGAGATCACACAGGTGAAGTTAAAGTGTGTGTGTTTGTGCATATTTGGGTTTTTACATGCCACTGTAGTTGTGAGTCTGTGTAAGACATTTATTTATCTCCAACTGGAAGGAGGAAAGGCTGTTTCAGCACTGAATAAATGTTATTTATGGCCACTTTGACAGATGCTCATACAGGAACTGTGGACACGGAAGCCAACTCTAAGTAGTTGGCATAAACATACTAAGAGGATAAATCCTAGTTCAAAAAACTGCTTAACATTGCAATGAGTTAATATTGCAGAGAATGAGACATATGGTTTGGAATATTTTTCAGGAACTCGTTCGCTTTAAACAGAAAGTTTGCGAGTGAGCGGTTTGTTGAGAGCATGCAGTAACGCAAAAAGCAGACATAAACATGTTTATGAAAGGAATGTATAGTAGTCAGTATAGAAAAAATGAGAAGTGGCAGTCAGCACCCCCTGTAACATTTGGGGTCAACAATAAGTTCAGCAGAACCAGTGATTACCGTTATGGCTTGACCCTAAATGCACCCATGATCAGAGCTTGCTGTGCCTATGACACAATCAGAAATCAACGGATCGGTGGAATGTGAAGCATGTATTGACAGTTCAAAAGTGCTTGCATATCACTTCACTTCTTTCCACTGTCTAGAGTCACTGCTGGCAGAGAAGTATCATCCCAGGGGTGGGACTCAACAGCAGATGATCATTATATAAGGTGACTATTGTGCTTTAGGGGACATTTGATTACATAGAAAAAAGTGTTGCTTCATATTTCAGTGTTAAATTCTCATGCAATATTATTTCTTAGAGAAAGGCCAGTTGCTTTTATGACACAGGATTTCATCATAGACTCACCTGCATGGTTGGATGTGTGCCTGTTTACCACTTATGCAAATAAATTCTTACTCCCTATGACTCATCAGTTCTTAACAAACCGTTAAGGCTCTACTTGCCCATTCTCTGCTCCGCTCTAATAACTATTGTCTCACATTTTGGTGCCTTCGATGAGCAAACAGCAAATGCTCACTGTATTTTGGAAAAAGTAATTTTCTTACTCAAATCTTTGGTCTGCAGAAGCTAAATGATCATATTAAAAACAATATACTGTAATTGGTGTAGCAGGATCATTGGGGATATACAATAATATACTAATGTGACATTTTTTTCATGGATTGAGCACACTCCTTTTGACTTTGCATCCCCTGCCTTAAGCCCATGACAGAGATAGGAACTGTATTTTATTGATAATTGGTCTTACATATCACGCCACCTATAATCAAAGCCATGTGTGTCATGTTGCACTGTATCACTGAAAATAAAAGACAAAAAAGATATCAGAGCTGATGCTTAAAATAATGGTAAAGTCCTTTTCTTAACCGTTACAAATCCAATGCAGGTTGACCAGCAGATATTTTTTCTCCATTACTACAGAGTTTTTTTTGTTTTCTATATTACAGTGAAGCATAATGCATCATCTTAACTGCTCTGATGGCACACAACATCATTAGTTTGTGGTTCTCAGACAAACTAGATGGCATTTTACAGTGGGACCAGCTGAAGAAATCAGCTCACTTGGAGTTCTCAACTAAGTAGGTTTTACTTGGCCTCTTTGATCTCAGTAGAGCACCTGCATGTGATGTCTCAGGGAAAAATCCTTTAAAAGTCAGAGGCATATTTATGTGCCCACCACGGAGACCTGCTTTCTCATTATTATCACGTCTTTTAATTGTGAGCGTAAGAGACAACACTGAAGCACCTTGAGCAATACTAAAGCATGAGCATGAGGAAATACCTAAAGACATAATATCTATTAAATGATTAAACCAGGAAAGCGGGTACTGAATCATATAATGTGTATTCAGTGTGCAACTCTCAGAAGACACCTGTGTTCCATCAGGATGCCATTAGAGTATAAAAAGATCATGTCTAGGATCCTACTAACATCCTGTTTCCTTGTCTGTATGTGTGTGTGTGTGTTGGGGGTAGGGGTTGCAGTCGGTGTGTACTGTATATATGTGGAGGAGGAGGAGGGGTACTGGGCTAAGTTGTTTTGTTTTAATCAGTTTCGCCTGTAATCACACTACTCAGAGCTGGCAGGCGATGAGACTGGAGATGGGCCCGATGCGGGTAAAATGACTTCCTGTTTCTCGCTCTTCCCCTCACTCTCTCACTCTCCGTGGGCTGACTCATAGCTGGGGAGCGGCCGTGCATTTGAGTGTGAAGACAAGGGGAAGTGAGCTCACTGGTGAGCAGATGTGGCCCTCTTGAGACCCAATCACTGCCCACTAATAGACCACAGAATGGCTCCTTCTCAACAGCACCCAGCAGGGAGTCTCCTGACCACAGGACTGAGCTAAAATACTCTGCAGTCACTAATAAATGCACAACTGCATATCCTGCTAGAGTGCATTCACTATATGAGATAGAAGATGACACCTTGTTCAAGCGTTGACCCTCTTGCTAATGCACCTGATGTCTTCACTCAGCAGATTGAGTGACATCAGTTGTTTTCTTTGAGATGATTTGGCTGTGTTTCTGGGACCGTGTAGCCCATGTTTCCATGACAGTGTGTACCTTGTGATGTGTAATGTATTCCAGATGAATAGGTGAAGCCAAACATACTACATTACACCAGCGTCTGGTAGAATAATCTCCTACCACCTCTGAAATGCTTTCTTTGGATGCAAAAAGGAAGTGATGATCATGATTTACAACAATCTGCTTTGATTTCTGGTAATCTAGACCACCACCTTGTCTTGGCTGGCTGTGACTTAAACTGGCAAGATGAGAGTCTTGGGCTTGAAGCTAATAGGCTGAAGAACAGCCAAGCCCACCCACACCTGACAATCCAGTAATAGTAATATCTAGGATAAAAGGTAGGAATTAAGCAACTTTAGCAACTCACTGCAGGGTTTTAGGGATGTTTCTGCTGCAAAAATAGTAAACAATATACAGTGTGCAGTCTGGCTCAGAAGTAAAGAAAATGTTGATTGACAGACAGAGTAACCCCAACAAGAAAATCAAATAATCTTGTTTTTGAATATTTTTTCTGGAGTGGAACAAGACTTGAATAAACCCTCTCCTAGACATCCTGTTTACCAGCGTTACAGCAGTGCAACTACTGTACACAAACAGAAGAAGGATTTTCTGCTTAGTTTTTATCCAGTATATTTTGTAGTAGATACAGGCTATTTAAAATGTTGTGAAATGGGCCATTCTCCCATTTCAAAAGCCATAAGCTATCTAATATCCTATTCTGGTATATATCTATCCTGTCCTGTCCTATCCAGTTCTATCAAGTCCTATCTTTTCCTATCCTATCCAGTCCTATCCAGTCCTGTCCTATCCCATCCAGTAATTATTTTGGACCACACCAGGTAACTTAATATGCAGTGGTTTCGTAGGCAATTTCTAAGACCGACATATCCATGTTAATCCAAGCTTTAATAAAGACAAATTCAATAGTCATACAGTATATACTGTAATAATGTCTCCGTTGTCCCTTTGGAGGTCCCTCTGTGCACTTTAAAATACAATCATTGTTTAACTATCTGTTGCAACACAGCTTGAAAAATAACCAAATTTGAGAGCCATATGACAGCTTTTGACGGGAAGCACATTAAAGCTTTGCATCATGGGATGTGTCATCAGTTTAGCAGTTGGCATGGCACAATGTTGATGTAATATGGCTGTCATTATCTTCCACAATCCCAGCCAAAGGAGGAATACCCTCTCAAGTGTCAAGTCAGATCAACTCTGTGGAAAACCGCACTGACTATGAAAGCCAATTTGTCACATTTGCAATATGTGGCACCCCACCAGCTCCAGAAACATTTATTATTGTCCTGATTGACCCTCATCGGGAGAGCAATAAAATTAACTGACTCTCTACAGTCCTACTCGTCATACAAAGATTTCGTTTTCTTTTCAATGTCAAATTCAATTGTTGGCCTGAGGATTAATTTCATTTTTGGCCTATGCGGCAATGACTTCCACTTTCTGAATAAAGGAGCAAAAGCACTTTCATTGCCAAGAAAAATAAATATACAGGAATTTGTCTTGGCGCTATTAGGGCAGAGGCAGATGGACAATATACAGAGTCTAACAGAACATACTGACAGACATACAGTAGAAAAATGACAAAGGGACCTCACATACTGTGCGTAAGGATAAGGTAGACACACTATGGACACCAAACTCCACAAACAATATTTTATATATAGTATATAAATAAAATAATATTTTTCAGAATAAACTGCCTGCGCTGAGGTTTGTTTTTAATTTGTAAGTTCCTTTGAATTCAAATGCCATGACCTTTTTCCATGTGTGCAGCTTTTAAAACCTCCCACAATATAAAACAAATCAGTACATTGTTTTCTTTAACATAAAGAAGCCATCTCAGCACCATATGGATACTTTTTCACTTTGCAGGCTGTAACTGCTCTTATTTCTACCTTTTAACTTTACGATTTAAGCGATGTCATATTACTGGATTCTGTTCTGCTAAAGTGTGTGTGTGTGTGTGTTCTGGGGTGCTGATGATTATGCTGTGCCCTCTTGAGTAATGCTATTTATTACATAGGCATGTGAGAATATAGTCTTTTATAACCAGAGGGCAGGGATGGGATCACTCTTAGAAGCATCCGGAACATACCTTTCTGTTGTGATTGGGCTGAGATTAAACTACTGAGGCTACAAACACAAATGTGGACCACATATGAATTAATGCAAACTACAACCATATGAAGCTGATGGCAGACAAATGAAAGAAAGAGAAAATAGACAATGACTGCAGGGTCTAATGTAATTAGAAGCAGTGGACCTGCTGGAAATACCACACTGAATTGATGAGATTGATTTTGTCTCCATCTGCGCACACACAGCTATAAGTACATGCTTGTGCAAACGTGCAAGTACGTGCTTGTATGTGCATGCACAGAGCTCAGAAGGATTTACTTTTCCTGGCATGACTACTATGCTAATACTTTTATACACTAAAGTTAAAAAAGAGTTTGTAGTGAGACAGTGAGTCTCTTGCCAATAGCTGTTGCAATACTTCTCTCATGCAGAGTGAAAATTTGGGGTTGGGAGTATGTGTCCACAATGTTACCGATATATGCTAAGTAGGCATGCCAGAAAATGTTCTCCAAAACCACCTCTACATTTCTGGTCTTATTTAAGTCAATGAACAATTTTAAGTGCTAATACGTAACATGTTCAATGGAAATATAACACAGTTGGAGCATTTCTAAAATAAGGGTCCAAACTTCTTGGTTTAATTGAACTTAGAATTCGTATAAATCTCTCTTGAGTATGCTTTGAAAGCAACCTGTCTTCTGTTTTACATAGTTAAATCAAACATGCTGTAATTTCTTTTGTATTGCGTATATATAAACAACCTCTTCTGCAGAAAGCTTTTCTTCCATGATAAAAGAAGCAGGGAGTTACAGAGTGCAGTGCAGGGGTTGTAAGGAACATGTTTGCGAGGGAGAGCAAAACCTTAATTTGCCTTTAGAATATAATAAACCAATCCATTTTTGTAAAGGACACAGACATCTTCCTTGGGTTTGTACATACAGCCAAGCTTCTAGTGTTTTTTCAATATTGTTCCACAGCAGCTGGCAAGCTATAACACACTCTACACCTGGGTAAACACACTATGCCCTAGCTCTTGTTCTGTTCGTTCTCTGTCTCTCTGTGCAACAAATGAATATCACTGCTTGTTGTAGGGGCCCTTTGTTTTACTCCATTCTTCCTTCTGCTCACTGACAGGCTCACAGAGTAAACTGCAGATCAATGTTGTATTACCAGCATTGTGCATCTACACAAGGGACACTACAACGAAAAACCCAGGTTTTCCAAAACCTTCTTGTGAGGAGAAGCAGGACTTACAGCAGTGTGCATTACTTCAGGAGGCTGACATAGCCCAGCCCCTCCACTCTGGACTGAAGGGCTCGTTTACAACCCAATTTCGATTGTATCAGCTCTGGTGATGTCAGCCTGCTCTGCTGCTAACAGCTTTCTTCCACTTTCTCTTAAATCTCCCTCTCACTCTGTATGTCAGTCCTGCCTGCAGATGAATCAATGGCTACACTAACACACACTCATCACTTTCCTGACAACAGGCACTAACTCACATTGTCAAGATCAGGCTATAGCTATTTATGTCACACCTGACACCTGAATTTTACATTGTGTAAGCTGCCCTCACCCACACCAAAATTACTATTTCGTTTAGCAATTTATTTTACATCACAAAAAAAACCCTGCTCCTGCGCTGACCTTCCCTCAATTGCAGCGTTGGCTTCCAGATGCTGGTGACTTAACCCCTCGCCTGTAAAACAAGAGTAAGAAAAACACCCTGTTATGATGACTATATTGGTGGCCTTGTTCTCCCAGGGAGCAGGGTTTTGGCTGAGGCTCTGTGCGACTACAGAAGGCCAGTGGGTATTAGTGGTAACTGTAAAGTTTTTTCAGAGTCCTTTAGTTTGGTATCAGACCAGTATGCCTCCACTGACCCTTCCCTCTCTGTTGTACCCCTTGTGATCCCCCCTGCTGTTCCTCTCCAAGTGGGGAACTCCATGTTAGGGGTTTGTAGATCTCACCATTATTTATTTATGAGTGTTTAAATGCCACAGTACACTGGCAAGGACTTTAATGGAGGTGAGACACTCCCATGTCGCACTACTCCCCTCAGTAAAGTTTTACAGCGTCCCACCACACTCTCTAGAGAGGCCAGGGGAAAGTGACGCCATGGCCTAGGAAAATACTCTGCACTTATGCCTGGACTGACACTCTGGTGCAGGAGACTTTGAAAGTGTCAGAGTGTGGTTTTTGTCAGTGCTTTTCTTCCAAAAACCTTCAAATATACTGTAGTTTATTATGACACCTTGCAACAAACGCAACAAAAGAATGCACCACCCTTGATGGCAATTATCACTGTGAAATGTCCTTCATGTAATGTCGTCCTCTCAACTTGTGCTAATCAGCCCACAAACCAGCTGTATCTGTCAGGCCTCACCACCACTACAGCTAATGGATCCGTACTTTATCACATTGATTCTCCCTGTAAAGCCAGCCCTCCTGTCAACCCACCCACCTTTCTCTCTTTCCTCATATGGCCTTGATGAGATCCAGACCCTGTGTGGAAGCATATTAAAGTGGCCCAACAATGTCAGCAGGAGAGCTAAATGGAAGGTAGTGAAATCTTTTGAACCTCTGTTACATTATAACAGTTCTAAACACATCCAGCTGGGTCCAAAGTTCAGGGAAGACATAAAAGCACCATTGCATGTTACCTTCGAGTATGATAATAGCCGAGCACCAGTAAAACTACTAGACAGTCCACAATCAAAGGGCCCGAAGGAAGGACTCCCTGTACTTCTTACTGGCTGCTAATGACCTGTGTGTGTCAGATACAACGTATCTAGCAGTCGTTATATCTCCTATAACACACACCCCATGCATTGTAAAGAGAGAGAACTTTTTCTGTGTTAGTGATTAAACTCCATTAACTTTGGGTTAATTAAAATACAAAAGACTTAGAAGAGCAGTAATTACCCTGTACCGGCCTGGTAGGTCACCCTTTAAGCAAGTTACACTATACTGATCATGATGGGAGGCTGCTCATATCATGACTTAAAGGCAGCCAGATGTCTGTGCTGACTTTTACAGGAGTTGGACTGCTGACATTGACAATATTGTAGATTGTGAGGAGAGGAGCTGGACAGACATAGTAAAGCAAGGCCAGGCTGTATACATCGTACGTGTGTGTGCATGTGTGTGTGTGTGTGTGTGTGTGTTCCTGGAGCTATGTGTTGGCTGTGGGCTCCTCAGCTAACAGGCTGTGGCGTTTCAACCACACACGATAAATATGAGCTTGTGGTGAGGCCGTGGTGCCCCAGGAATGCTCACATGTGGTCGAGCGGCTCTCACCACCATTGACAAGAGAGTTAGATGACTTTTGGTCATCAAGATTCCTGGTGGGGAAAGCTACATAGGAGGCCATTTGACTTCAAGATTTGAGGCTTTGCCAATGCCAGTTTCCTTTCTGGCTCAAGTATCTTACTAAAGCGTGTTATTTGTTTACTTCAACCTCTGACAAAGCAACCAATCACACTATTGTTTACTGGCTGGCTGATCTCAGCCTGGGCCAAAAATGCTCTTAATCACCAGTTACTAGCATCTGAAACAAACATGAAATGGCATGAACGACAGCAACATTTCCCAGATCAAGTGTAATTCCATGAAGGTCTTTCCATATTTATTTATACGACTCATAAATACTCTCAAAGAACTTTAATTTCACATAACTATCTTTGCCTGATGTTCATAATATGAACAAGTAGGAACTTTAGGAATCTGAATGCAGTTCCAAACTAAATATAAGCCATAAGACTCAGCTTCCTATCTTTAGGACATGACCTGTCTATACCATAACAGACTTTAACATGTTCAAATGCATCTGCTCAAACTGACCATCCCTCCATTTTCTATACCGCTTAGTCCCCAGTTAACCTAACTAGCATGTCTTTGGACTGTGGGAGGAAGCCAGACAGCCCAGAGAGAACCCACGCAAACTCCACACAGAAAGACCCTGGCCAGAATTGAACCCAAGACCTTCTTGCTCTGAGGTGATGGTGCTAACCACTGCACCACCAAACTGCCCTCAAACTGGCCATGACATACAAAACTAAGAATTATCTACAATGTCTTAATTTATTATAAAGCTAAATACACTTTAAGCAGACTCTTTACCAAAAAGAAAAACACTTGTCCAGATGGATGTTGCAGTGTTTAGGTCATCTGTTATTTTTATATCAATAGTCTTACCCTCAGAAAATGTGCCAAAATATTTATATGGATCTATTATTCCTGTAACCTCAAAATGAGTGTTCTTTAAATAGCTTTTTGAAACAGAGCTCATTAAACACTATCAAAAAAAAACTTCAGTCTGACTGAAATTTGTTTCACAAGCAACAACAAAAATACAATTACCAAAGTGATTTAATTGGGTCAGTTATTCTGTGGTTAAACCCCCTTTTCCATCAAACATCAGTAGTTTAAGGAATAAGTCAATGTGAAACATGGGATTAAGAAATGCCCTCTCCTTCCACATATCCGTCATCAGAGACCAATCTGTTGTCTCCCAGAACTTCATGGCCGACAAAGGTCATTCGCCTGAGGCCCCAACTGAGACTATATCCTCTCTCTGGACAGATGCAGTGGCATAAGGGGGGCCCGGATGCCCCCCTCTCCTCCTGCTGACCTCACCCTCTCTTCCAGAGTCTGAGAAAGGGTTCCAAGGTTGAGAAGGTCCTGGGGACTGGACACATTGCAGCATTAATTACACACTCAGTTACCATTGAGCCTAATGTTTGGTCTCCCCCCCTTGGGCTTAACTCCTTCCTGACTAGCAGAGAAAGTAATGGGGCCTCTGTGGCTCGTTTGCCAGCAACCAGCCAAGACAGCTCCTCTATGTCCTCTTCCGCAGCCCTGTTCTCGCTGACTGACAGCAGCTAAATGCTGCAGCCCTGTCACTGTGCTTGAGGATCACACGCAGGGACGAGGAGATGGAGATAATGGGAGGTGTGAGGCGGTGGGTGACAGGCGGGACACTTCATCCCATCAAAGGCTTTTCACTGGTCATCTTGTGCAAACAAAGAGGCTTTTTTGGAACATTATCTACCAGAGGTTTCTCCTGCTGACATCCTCACTGTGCCCGTGACTGTGATTGGCTGCGGAGGAAAAGAAAGAGAAAGAAGTTACAGAAAGATGAAAGAGAGTGTGCACAGACAGGATATCCCCTGTGGTTAACAGCAAAGTAAACACAGAAGAAAGAGGGAAAAAGGAAGTCTACCTCTGTCACACAGACTCGAGGTGAGATGCTTGCAGATGTCCTTGGATGTATAAAAGATTAGTTCCTGAATTTTGGCAAGGCTGGCGTTCTTCTCGAAAGCACTGCTGGCTGCAACTATAATCACAAGTGTCTCTGTCTATTGCTGAAGTAATCCGATTTCTGTTGACAGGGGCTGTAGTCGGTAATCTGATAGTAGAGTACTTACAGTATCAAGGTTAGTGTGTTCATTTGATTAATTCATAGCCTACAGGGTCTGTGAGATAGAGGGAGAGCGCAGCATGAGATCATGACCCTGGAATTCTAAACAATAACCATCTGTGGTGAACCATGTTCAGCTCTAGCTGACTCTCTCTAAATCGCCCTGAATCTCTCACTTCCTTTTTCTGTCTCACTTCTCCTTCCTGGTTCTCTCTTGCAAAATAATATATTAATATATACTCACACCTGGAATACACACCTGCAACAGTCATTTTGCAGACCCAACTGGCCACATACCAAAAATGTGTCACGGCATGCATGCATGCATGCTCAGCCCTAGGCATACGTCACCATAACACCTGATGCAAAACAGAGCCTCTGCAAAACTACTACGTACATAACCCTCTGCCTGAACCATCTTCCAAGCTTAGTAAGGGCTGCAATGGTCTCAATCATCCTGGCAACAGTCCTTTACCCTACAAACTGTAAGTGTTAACAGCAAAGAACAACAATCCCAGTACCATAAAATAGTAAATAGTGAATTAGTCCACTGCATTGCTTCTGTTCTAAATGCTTGATTCTGACATTTTAAAAGATGGGTGGTGTGAATTAAATATTTGGAGAATTTCTTTTTTTTTTTTGCACCACAAAAACAAGAACATCTCTGTAAATGTCAGAGCTCTTCCAGCATCCCCTTCATTGTTAAGAAAAAGTGACGTGGTTTGTTCTCTTTCAGCTGGTTGCCACGGGGCCAACGATGATAAATGAAGTGTTACTTTGTGCACTATTTTTAACTTTTCCAAACCAATGTTCAGACATCCCATCTGGACAGGGTTAGGGGTAAGGCACCACATTAGTTATAGTAACAGACTCTATAAGCTCTCCTCAAAGGTCAGAAAACAAACATTATGCTTGTTTACGTGTCATGGCACAATGAGTACAGCTAACAATTTTCAAGATGTGGTGTGTGACTGTTTAATAACCTTGTGTTAAATGTAGAAGATGGTTTAAAGAGCTATGAACTGTTCTTTCTGCTCATAAAAATATACTTGAACTTCAACAAAGTGCCGGGTCTATCCTTGTTTTTACACATGCAGGATTGATGCTGCAACTACATCATAGAGGCAGTGGTTTATTAACAATCCACAACAACACAACACCTTTCTGCCATAATCGTTACCTTTGAGAATTTGTCAAACAAATCTGGACTATACTTCTACATTATCAAAAGCAGGAAATTCTACATTGTTTAAAATACACTGTTTTCTTAGTGGATCACTGTTACTTTTGTACTTCCAGTAAAATTTTGATCATGTACTTTAGTACTTTTACTTGAAGAAAATGTATACAGTACTTCTACTAGTGTTTTTCTAGACAAATACTTGCCTTTACTTACGTACTGAGTTTGTGTATTTTATTTATCTCTGATTATATCTGATCTGGGTCATCATTCACATATTTAAATTAAATCCCAGTGCAACTGACCTAAAAGCCACTTCATTTTATTTAGCTAAAATAATTATTAGCATAAAGGCAGTAGCGTGGAGATCTTTGAGAAAGCCAAGTAACCTCAGATTTATGTCTTGTGAGGGAATATGTCACTGCATGTACACCCATTGTAATGTGGCCAGATGAGCTACTAGAGTGCCTGCAGAAGCAGGACTTGCTGTGAGTGTCACACATGTGCGCACGCACACCAGCCAACACTTATGTTTACTACCTTTCTTTCACACATACACACACATGGCTCTAAACGTCTTATTACAATATACACAACTCCCCACTTAAAAACCCAGGGGTAGGCAACCCTGGTCCTAGAGAACCGCAGCCCTGCTTGTTTTCCAGCTATCCCTCCCTTTCCCACTGTTGATTACCTGGATCAGATGTGTTAGCCAATCAGGAGCTGTAAGTGCAGGTATAGTTGGAAAACAAGCAGGGCTGCAGCTCTTTGAGACCAGGGTTGCCTACATCTGGCATAACCATTTGCTGAATACAGTGAAGATTCAATAATGATTGGAAGCATACATTAAAATATTTGCAAATTCAGTCAGGAGATATTTAGGCTTTGCATATGCAAGGAGATATTTAGACTATGCATATGCAAACTTCCAAGTTCCCTTATCATTATACAACATGAGCTAAAAGACTAATCCAGACTTAAAAAGCTATGAACAATCTTCTGTGTGGAAACAAAACAATAATACAACAACTTAAGATAAGCAACACATGCAGCCTAATCCAGGTAAGCAAAGCAGAAACTATATTAAAATGAACTGATATTAAAATATGTTTCATATATATGTATTTCATCAGATCCTTAAAACACATAACACACCAAGTCATCTACAGAAGAAAAAATAAGACCAAAGTCACTACTACGTTGTAAGGGACATGGGTATTGACAGGATACAGTATATCCAGTTTCTTTGTCTAACAATAACACATTTGATGATTACCCTGCATGCTGGCAAAATACTTCTCCTAGGAAGCATACTAGACAGAAGTCATGGACAATGGTGTGTTAGCACAGGCTAGGTGACATTTGTTACACTTTGGTGTATTGTAGTGTGTGCCTTGAGGGCATGCTTTGGGTGGCCCAAAAAAGTATTTGCCACTTGGGCTATATGGGATGTAAATACACTAACTTGTGCATGGAGTGTCTACCTTGACGTTTCTTTATGCGAGAGGCTGTATTTATAGTAAGAGCTTCAGTTAAGCTGGGTTTTTTTGAAAAAAGGACACACAAATGTATCAATGATATAGATCTTAGAACAAACGTGTGTGTGAAAAAGCTTTTTTGAGTGAGAATGACTGATCATTGAAAGGATTATAATGTAAGTGACAGTATATTGACATTGTGCGCATAATTATTAAGCCACTCTGTATTCAGACTTTTTTAATTTGGCCATCATTTTAATACTAAATTCTGTTGACCTAAATTTATAATTTCCAGTTGATTACCTGATTGAAAGAGGGTGTGGCTTAAAGTCAGGCATGCCTTACATTCTGGTGTGCACAGGTATTAGCCAACGTTTTGCTGCAGGCGAATTGGGTTTAATAAAAAACCTAAGAGACACTGAGAAGTCAAAATTGTTAAATGTGTTTTAAAAGGATTCAACGCTATTAAAATTGCCAAAATAATCACTACACAATGGAACAATTTATTAACGACTGAGACTGCCACCTCACGTACAGTTTCTAAAATTGCATGATCTACAGATACCTTCCAAAGACTTTGCTTTGACCTTTGACTGAACAGGATGAATGAACTTTAAAGGATGGGCTTTTCAGACAAGGCTTATTCAACAATCACTGTGGAATCTCCCAATGTTTATGCTTTAAGGGGTGTGTCAGAATGAATGTGTTCAGTTTAGATTCTTTGAGAGAAAGGGTGGTACACCCTGCCTTAAGGATAGAGTTGAATGTCAAGTGTAGATACACTGTAATATGCTCTGATGCATTCAATCCACTGGATTTTCATTCTGGGGCTTTTTGTTCTGTTCTTTTTTCTTTTTTTTTCATTTCCCAGACAAACCACGAGGACTACAAATAAATATACTGCACATAATGCATTTTAATAGTCCTGTACTCTTACTTCATGGCACTATTTTTGACTTTATAGTGAGAAAGGGTGTTCTCTTGATTATACATAATACAGCAAGCAATAACTCGAATTAAGTTTCTCTCCGTGCCCCGTGAGTCTCAAATAGCGTGTCCACCACAAAAAGGAGCCTCGGGTTTTCAGTTACACTCTCAAAGTGGTCCCCTATCACTCCCGCTGTCACAGGTGGTGGGATATATGTGGAGGGGCAAAGCCTGGTGTTCCATTTAAGAAATATGTAGGGAAAACTCACCCTGGGCCCTATTTGTTTGAAATGTTTTATGGCTACAGATGTTACTCCTACTCCAAACTAACAATGTCTCTGCTCACGTAACTGCTAATTACAGCAACTTAGCCCCTCATAAGAAATGGAACTAATTAACACATAGTATAACCGAAAATACAGTGTACTGTCATCATACTGTAGTTTACCCAATAAATTGTAAGTATAGAACTTAGTGGAAAGAAATTTTTCACGTGAAAGTTACAATCTTTCTAGTGTCTATAAATAGCTCTTCAATAATCTCATCTAAACTGGAGCTTAAAACCTTTAAGTTATTGTTACCTTGTGGTTGGAATTTGTCCGGGTGGCCCTATATTGCTTTGGGGGGTCTTGGGTACAAACAGTAACATTGCACCCACCCATCTCTCTCATCTGTATTACATCTGTTATTGTGGAGGCCAGTGAGCCACCAAAGTAGAACAAACTTCCCTCTCATGGATATTTGTGTTCAGGAGAACAAGAGAAAACAAGACCAACACATACAGAGAGACAGAGCTTTGTGTCTGGACTCCAAAACCAGAGAACCACGGAGCTCCACCAGCGGACTCTGAAGGGGAAGCCCACACAGCAGGAACAACTGTACAGTACACCGTGGTGGGAAAACATCCATGGATTGATTTTCATCAGTTATAACACAAACTCCCCCCAAAGAAGAAAAACACTGACAGCATATCACACTTAAATCTGGCCGACTTCCTTTGCGATATGTCATGTGTAATGTTATATCCTGTGGTTCTGCCTAGTGGTCAGGCTGGGATGTCTCCAGGGGCCCCAAGTCCCTTACCAAGACTTGGAAGCAAACTGCAAGCTTTACCTTGGACGAGCAAAGGTCAGAGAAGAGATTGTTCTTTTGGCTGAGATATCGTTTTCACATTGCAGCTCAAATCCTTGATCTACTTTTAACAACATGAAGGAATGTGGAAGAGTTATGAATGTGTCACAAAGGATCATAAACTGTGCAATGACCATTTACTGTATGCGTACACAGGATCAAGACAAAACAAAAATGAATGTGTACGTTTACACAATTTTTTTTTACATCTTGACATATATAGTAGACCAATGTATAAAGTCTCCAGAGGTTGCATGGAAACTTCACAGTGAACGAAGACATCACATCATTAAAAACGGTTGAATTATTCCATTGAATATACTTGTTATGACCCAGTTCCAGCATTTGTGTAAAGTGTTTATTTATGTCATGATTTTCAATACTCTCCTTCACTTACAAATATAAATTAAATCCAAACATTCAGTATTTGGATTAAAATCTGGCATCTTCAGCATTTGTTCAGATTATCAGAGAGGACAGAATCAGAGAAAACTAGATCTTCAAAGGCAGCGGTGCCCTTTGACCCTTTCCAATCTGTCTCACAGGAAAACACTTAGACGCACACAGAAGCGCACACCGCTTACATTCATTAGCAATTAGGCTTCATTAGAATTTGGAAATTCAATTAGTGGTTTTAGTTTGTCATTGAGTAGCATTTCCTCTGTCTGGTGTGTGGTGTTTAATGCTGGTTAGCAAAAAGACGTTTGAAATGGAAATGCCATTTTGGGCTTCCTCCACACCCTATATATTTTATCATTTGTCTTAAACAATCCCACCCAGAAATAAAATAATTTCAATAAAATAACTCATTTTCAATAATGTTTTTTCCTGCTCTTTTTCACACTATTGCATAGTGGAAAAGCAGCAGCAGCACACTTTGCATAATTCACTTGCCCACGCACTCTGTCAGGACACTTGATTCCAATTAGATATTTTTCTTTGCTTTCTTGTTCTAGCCTGTCTGGGCCTCCAGCTTTCATCCCTCCCTCTGCCTTCCATATAACTCCCTCAACTGTTTTCTCCTCTCTCCCTTTTCCTTACTCATGTCCTCATTCTCTCAATCTTCATCATAATATGTAGCTTTGTCAACCACAGCACCCTGCTTTTCTTTCATGTATTCTCTCAAACTCAGATTTCTCACAGCCCGACATCCTGTGACCGATTTTAAACTTTGTCACTGTCACATACAACACATCAAGGTTGTAAAACACTGTGGCAAAACTATTACAGCAGACAAAGCTAAACAGTTTCCATAATGATAAAGCAGGGATTTAGAAGTGGCTTTAGAAGTTTGCAAACCGCCTTTGTTTTTCTCCTAGGCAGTGAATATTTATTAACCTATGGGTCCGTTTGATTACAGTGTGAGGTCAGCTCCGTGCTGTGAATGTCCTCCCACACATTCGCTAATGATAGCTTTGCCATGCAGTGCATACAATACATTTCACCCAGAGCGAAGTAGCCACATGTAATTCCTCATCCAAATTACTGTAATTAAAACATTCCACTATCCTTTATGTGTTATTTTTTCCTTCATGTGCTGTTGTTTCTTGTCTTGGCTCTCTTAAAATTCAACAAATCAAATAGAGGCTATTAGTCCCACAGCAATACAACATTTGCATTCTGTTTTTGGAAATTCTTGCACTGTCAGAGCAGCATGACTACATCCACTGACTTCTATAGACTATGCACAGCCCAAATCCAGGAAATCAAACTCTCTTTATCATTATTTTAAGAATAACAATTTCTGTAAAGATGAGGTGGTCAGTACATTGAAACACAATTGTTGCTAAGTCCATTTCTCCTTTGTTGCAAAGTTACAGACAAATGATTTAGAGTGCAACTCTTCAGCCTAAATTGCTTCCAAGCAGGGGGTTCCTCTGCAGCGTTCAGTCCATCACTTCACGGCTGAGGCTGAGTTTCTGCTCAATGTTGCATGTAAGTTTTCAAGAGCCATGCTATTGTACTGCGTGTGTCAGCCACATTTATCATGTAGTTGTGCAACTTTGGAAACTCCTGTGTTACAATTTCATTGCAAACCACAACAACAGAAAAATAATATTTTTTTGTATATTTGATATTTTCAACTTGTACCATTTGCACTTGAAGATAGAGAGTGTGCAGTTGAATTTGCTATTGAGCTGGCAGAGCTTTGTTTCTAATTTTGCAATTGCTCGATGGTAGGATAATTCAATTCTTATTGGAAAAGATGACCTCTGGTCAGCCTGCTTCAATTACTTGTGATTCTGAATGGGATTATGTTACTCAGGTACTGAGCTCTAATGAGGACTGATACTCAGGGGAGAGATTAATACTGAAAATGCACAACACATTAAGAAGGAGGCATATGCGCACTTATCCTGTTGAAGATGCAGACAGTAGAATAGCTGGTGCTGAGCATTAACAGCCATGTTGGGCTGTACAGTAGGTATTGCTCTGTGCACTCTATGTCTTTAGCAAAAAAAAATTACTTACCGCCCACTTGGGGCTGAACCATTCATCACATGGAAAACAGGGATGAATGAAAGCATACCCTCTGGTCAAGGAGAGAATACTTTCAATAAGTCAAGAAATCATCAGACTG
Source organism: Helostoma temminkii (assembly GCA_900302695.1). Taxonomy (NCBI): domain Eukaryota; kingdom Metazoa; phylum Chordata; class Actinopteri; order Anabantiformes; family Helostomatidae; genus Helostoma; species Helostoma temminkii. The sequence goes on along the minus strand of OMLM01007660.1, from coordinate 84,028 downwards.
CCTCCAAAACACCAACATCCAGCTCATCCGGATGATAAAATCTAATGTTGTGCATTAACTGGATGTAGATAGCAGATGGACCAATGTTATGTACTTTCCAGATGACAGACTCCACTCTCTCAATTGCACAGTAAAGCAATTTACATGGCAGGCAACATGATAAACAACTTCATTTTGGATATTCGATGATAGATATGTAATAATAAATAATAAAAGATAATAGATATATGGTCTGTGGCCAGTTCCAAGATGAAAACCTAAACCTAACCTTAGCTGAAACTACAAAAGATTAAATAATTCTGTTTACAATGAAAAAACATCCTCCTGCAGCCTTTTATGCAAATAAATGAAGATAAAAAGGAAATGCTTTCAAGGCCTCAAAGAAGTCTTTTGGGTTTTCGGAAGTGCCAGCAGGTGGGATTTTGACTATCTCTGAATATAATCTAATCTAATGAAGAACACGTTCATTTAGCCAATCATCAGTTTACAATAGTTTTTGTGTTCTTTTGTTTGTTTTTGTGGCTTTGCTGTTGCTATGTTTGAACATTGCCGCAAACATCCTGTGTTGATGCACTTAAACGAGCTTAGAGGAAATGTTGCATTGACAGACATGTCATCGGGGAAAGTTGGGACCCCACAAAATAATCTTTCATGACTTCTCAAGCCTGGAGTCAAGCAGGCATGAAAGAAATACAACTGGAAGAGAAGCCTTGCACCATGGCTTTTAAAAAGCATTCGTTCTCCTTGAGTGTCTCCAGAGTGGGAAGGATGCATCAGGACAAGGCAACCTTATAGAGGGGTCAAGGAAAAACACAGGGACGCTGGGGGAGCATGGGTTGACCTGACTGGAGGTGTCCATCATTCACTGAATATGTTGCCACCATACCAGACACACACACCCCAACATGCCCCAACATGCATAAAGAAATACTCCTTACACACACTAGTGTGTCTTCCTTTCATGACAGGACGTCTTTAATGAATGTGGCACTCCCTTGAGACCCTTGAGAGGAAGCAAGGCCACTCACACTCCTACTACTGACTTTGCGGGGCACAGAGAGGCCCTCGGCCGTCTGCATCTCACAAGATAACCAGATTGAAAAGCTGTCCCCAGACAAATACACTCTGTCAAGGGCTGAGGGCTGTTTTTATGTCTCCCTATTGCTGTCTGATGGACATGTGGAAGGACAACTCTGAAGGAGTTCTTGTTCACAGCAGTACAGTCACTGGTACAGTGATGGGGCCCTTTAACTCAACAATGGCCACATTATTCTTCTCTTTCTTTCTTTCTCTGCCTCTACTGATGTGCACCAGGCACTCAATCTTGATATCCAACACAGACTGTCAGTATGTTATGTCCCCACTCAAGTGACTGTATAAATTCAGATTATGGAAGAATTATTCTGGTCTGTCTGGCAATTAAATATGCTCATGTGTGGTTTTCCAGGGCAGTCAGCCAAGGTCTCATCAGCGCCAGTCCCAGTCTGATCTAATTCTACCAAGCGCCTCCCTTTGTCTGCGGTAATACATTTTTATCAGGAGAGAATGTGTCTCATAGGATAGAAATATCTCTTTCTATTCACGCTTCCTGAAACTCTCAGTGCAACAGCAAAGGCACTTTTGGTTTGTGTGGCTGCGCTGGTAAATCTAAACAAGATGAGGCTGTCTAATAGTTATCTGAAGTCTGGGTGACAAAAGGGATGTCTAACTCATTTAAGTGTTATTTAGTGACTTATACAACCCCAGGAGATGAAACACTAAGTTCTCAATTTTGACTCCTCTGTTTCAGAACACGGTCTGGAGAGTGTAATAAGCAGCTGGCAGTGGATAAAGCATAGTACAAATTTATTAAAGGGCCAAGTGGATATTCTGAGACATGGTGCAGGTTACCCATAGTCTCTGGGTGTGTAGAAGATATGTGTTTATTTTGGACTTGAGTGACAGGGAACACAGAGCAAAGGCCCAGACTTCAGAGTCAGGAGACATCACGTCAGAGCTCTGCTCACCACAGTTGGAGCCACTAACAAAGACTCACCCCCTCCAACGATGCTTGTAACACACACACTCTCTCACACCATCACCTTAACAGGGGACGCACCACCCTACAGCAGAGCCTGGCACCTTTCCAACAAAGAGGGTTTTAAGTGCGGAGCCTGGCTTCGCCTCATCCAAAACGCAGAGACCACTTGAAACACATTCCTGCTGCTATTTAACACAGCAGCTCAACACACAACAGCTGAGGTCTTCCAAACTCCGAAGGCAGTTGAACTGGTTGGGGTCGAGGTTCAGGAGGCTGATACAGTGCGGAGGCTGTGGAATTAAACTATTACCTCAACCACACGAAGTGCATGAAATATGAAACCTTGTAATTTCCATAAATCTCTTGTTGTGCTAGTGCATGTATTTATCAAAATGTCTAATTTTTTTAAGGTTTTTAGATATAATACATTATTACTTCATCGTGTCACAGTCATACAGTCATCGTGTTACAAAGGCTCCCAAACCAGGAACATTTACATGTGACACAAGGTGTCCTCATTCCTGAAACTGCAGTGGTAAGCAATTTGCACTGTGGCATAAAGCTTGACAAGTGCAAGCCTTTTACATCCGGATCCATGTATACACACCTTGCAGTGTGCAGCATATATCATTATCCACAGGATCTGAAAGGAGTCTCTATTAATGCTATTTTATTTTATTTTTGCACATGATTTAGATTTTTTGTTTTGCAGTAATAAAATGTTGTTTACATCATTGCATAAAATATACCACAAAAAAAAACGTACTGCATGAAGCTCTGTGGGAATTAACTGAAATCTGATTATGTTTTAGTTGTTAGGTTGTTTGCTAGACACAATGCATATCTGTACACGCCGATTATTTTTGTCCAGATGAACTTTTATGGGCAAAGAAGAAAAAAATCTTAGAATAAAACTCAGCATTACTTGTGGCTTCCTCTGCAGATGCCTGTAGACTCAGAGTAGAGATTTGCACAGTTAGGCCAAGCTGTGATTGTAAACGAATGTATATACCACTGG
>OMLM01007660.1:68267-80970 GCA_900302695.1 Helostoma temminkii | reverse complement strand
CTGAAAATATTGTAGAACATTTCCAGTGATATTTCAACCTCTATTTGCACTGTGGTTTTACATCCTTATAAAACATCTGTTCCCTCTTTATATTTGATTACTATAGAACATTATTTGTAGTGTTGTGATTGATGATTGACATGAGGACACACAGAAAACACATAATCTCCATCTCGTCAATGATCCAAGGTGACCATGGGGTATAGTTCGCATAACCACATACTATATTTAATGTGTGATCTTATAGAAAAAAGCATAAGCACCCAACCTTGCTGTTAAGAAAAGAGCAACTGAGGTCACTAGTTAGAAGAGAAAATAGAGAGAAAGTCCCTCTGGTTAATCTGACAGAGGTGGTCATTATTATAAGGAGGACAGATAACACATGGGAGCATGTGGAAAGAATCACAATCACAGACTCAAACACACACAAGTAAAGGTACACAAACTTCCTGTCACAAACACTTCTTCCACACTTTTACACACATGGTGTATGGAAATTAACCAATCCAAACATATTCATAATCGCTACAACTATCATATTTTTTATTTCACAGTACAGTTCATGTTGTACACAAACATTTAACTGGTCACACACTGTACAATCATTTGTGCACCTACACACAGCCAGAGTGACCAGTTTTTTTCCCTACTGCACTGGAGCATGGACAGGCCAAAGCTCACTTTTCAAGAGGGGATGCTTTGAGTTCCAGAGGGGTGCACATGAAAGAGCAGCAGAATATAAAGGAGTGCCCAAGGATACACAGCAGCGCTCAATGTGAGGACAATTTAGCCCTGATGGAAAACCTGGATCAAAGGCCTGGCCTCCATAATTGCACATTCCCCAACAAACACTGTGCCATTTGAAGAGTGGGCCAGACCTCTGGACTCCTGAGACCTGTTCTTGTGCACAGACACAGCCAGCCCCATTCCTTTCACCTTGCTATGTGCTTTATCTCAATGTCTAACTAAAAGTTTGGAGAAATGCTTACGTTCCAGAAGTGCTTACAATTTCTCTTTGGATGTCGAGATATTGGCCAAGGCTGATCCAAACAGCCCTTAAAGCTGCATCTCTATTTTGTTGAAGGTCGCCAAGTCTTGGTTATCACTACGGTGACTAGTCCAGATTCATACACGCAGACACATCCGATGCTTTACTTTTGCATAATCGCTTTGCTCTTCTTTAAGGTGAACTAGAGGTTGGAATGTGCCAGCATCACAGAAATGGACACCTAAGTGTTTTTGTTTGCTCACAAATGAATGACTGCACCCTGTGCTCAGGTTCCAAAATGGGTTTCCTGCTTTCCTGAGAAACTGTAATTATATTAGGATGATCCAATTAGACTTGTGGTTTTATCTTTATGAGAGAATTTGTTGTGTGGATGATAGCTCTCTGTGTCCTTACCTGTAAAAGACTGCAGGAAATTGTTTTAAAGCCAAAAGTTTCTTACTGCCTGACCCGTAGGTTTCTTTTCTTCTGCATGCAGGTTCAGCTACCAGAATGCTGTGTCAGTGCTTGTAAATCTAGCTCGGATATCTTCACTGTGCTGCAGGTGGGAGTCATCTAGATATTGTGGAATGTCTTGGCTGCTGCTGAAAAGGAAACTATTAGTAAAAAACACTATCTTTTGGTTTTCTAAATGGTCCAAGTCAACTCCGGTAATCTTCATGAAAATTTGTTTTATGCTTCTGTGATTGTATTCTGAAGGATTGCTGGAATTGGTGTGTCTTGGATTTGGATTTCCCCCAGAGGTATTCAAATTACAATAGTTGTATCACCACAGCTTATATTGTAAATTGGTGGAAAAGACATACAATTATGTACTGTTTCATATAGATACATGTTGTAAGGTGGATTTCATTTGCTGTTGTATCATCCACTGGAATTGGTGTATCAATGTTTTCACTAAATCTCTCCTAACACTACACAGAGAGCAGCAAAAAACCAGCGTGGTTGAGCAGACACTGACAGCTCTGTCCACGAGAGCCTACGAGTGCTTACTCAAGGACTTCTAATGGTTTTATGTTGCGTCTAGACTTTAATAAGTGGTTGTGTTTTCCTGACAGCACACCCCAAATCTCCCCTGAAAGTCCTATGGCGATGCTTCAGTAATAAAATACTATATGCATGTGTTGTAGAGCCGGACTCAAATAAACATGCTCCTAATAGTCCCAAATGTGGTAAACCTACAGAAAATGCCTTGTCATCAGAAAAATCACTAGTATATGCGTTTTTGTGTTTTTTATTACATCCCTACACATACTTTTAAGTCTGTAGTGTCACATACAGAAATACTGCAATGTAGAAAACACAAAGAAGATGACGTGTTTCTTTAAATTGTTGAAGCAGGTGTGGGAGCATGGGGCTGCATAAACAAGTCTTTAATATTATCAAGCAACTGAAACGTAATTGTTGTATCTCACATATAAAGCTCTGACTCAAATTAACTGACTTAAATTAATAAAAAGCTAGTTAGTTACCATACGTTTAAGCATAAGCATTTTTTTACTGAAATATTTGCCTGTGACCCTCCAATAATTTATAATTTATGAATCACCGGGGTCATAAAGAGCTAAACACAGATACACTTGCATCCACCATCTGTGACTCACCTGTAATCCAGTCCAATTATACATGCTAACCCTCTTGGGACTTGGTAAACGCATAGGCCTCAGTACAGGCCTCCATTCAATCTCGACCTATCAGTAACTTGTGAGGATTTTATTCAGGTGTCAGCGAAAAGGTTTTGAGTGGGTCAGATTGAATTTCTTTTTTCTGATACTCCAGTTGAAAGTAATCATGTCGAGTAAGAATACAATTCCAAATAAAATAACTGAATACAAGAGCTGGTTTGAACATTTTTAAAGGAACTATGATTGGGTTGTGAGGAAGCATAATGAACATTTCTTTGCTGGTGCAAGCTTTGAAGTAAAAAGGAAAAATATGTAGGCGTCTACAAATGCCCAAGTTTTATTTCTTTTTGGCTTCAGTAAAACCTGTTGAGGTGCTAATAACAAGACACAGACTGTCAACAGACTCCATTTTGACAAGTCCACAGTCTGAGGGTAGATCTCTATAGAGATGAAAGCAGGCAGGGTAAAAGTGTTAATCAGGTGCTGATTGGCAGCTTGGGAGCCTACAAGAGGCTTGAAAACATGTAGAGAAAGGGGCCACTGAAGTTTCTACACATTATTCATCAGTGTTAGTACTGAGATCAGGTCATAGATGTGAACTGATCTTTATCCTCATTAATTTAGCAACACCTGGGAGAGAGATTGGTTTAAGTTGATCTGCAATTAAAATACATTTTTATATTATATGCATAATATAGCCTAACGAAGACCTGCCTAACTATCCTACTGCAGTTATTACCTCTTGAAAAGCAAGAGCTAAACTGTTCAAACTAATTTGATACTAATTCTTGCTATCTAAGCCAGACCTGAGGACAACCAATATGTCAGCCTTTTTTAACCAAACCTTAGTAGTCTATAATTCATGCCCAAACAAAGCCTCTCTCCGAGATCTTTTAGGAAATGGGACACACATCAGCTAATTGGATAATCAGTAATGGTTAAACACTTCCTAGAACATTTCAATCTATCACTCTACACCGCTGCAAACTGGTTGTTAATGCAGGAGTCCAGCTGAGACTGTCCGAGGACACTAAACTGTGGACACTGAGAAGCTTCTGCTGTCGTTTCAAAGGACACATAAACCAGCTACTCTATGTGTACCACACACCCCGAGTCCATCTCCTCAGTCTCACTGATGAATTCATCATCCTATCATATCCTATTGCTATGAGAAAATCCTGTATAAAAATGTGATTTCTGAAACCCCTGTCAAACTCAAAACCTCACAAACCTAATGTGTATTTAACACATACAGTTTGTGGTGGTTTACTGTACTCACAGTTACATTTCAGCTGAAACTAATATTCACAATACATTGCCAGCAGTGAATTTCTTTCTTTTTCCTGCTGGGGCCTCATAATTGATTGAAGTCACATTCATGTAGCCAAAGTCTGCCTGTTTAACCCGGGGCCACGTACAGGATATGGCATGAATTACATGAACACACCTCACTGCTTAGACTATAAGCTTTTGATAATAAACAGCCAATTTCCACATGTTACATACATCTGATTGGTGCAGAGTTAGTGGACTGGTTCACGCCTCCTTCAGCATTAACCTACTGTACTGCAGGAAAAAATGTGACAAGTCCCAGTGGCGCAGTATAAACAATCAAATAATGAAGCTTTTCATCAAGATGAATTGCATAGTTCTTTCCTCCCAAGTACTTTATCTTACAGACTAATCATCATTTCTTTTTTTAATTAGGCATACACAGTTCTTTGTATACACAGTTGTGCATTTGTAAATTACAGTTAAATTAGTTTCCCATTGAGATGTTGCAAGATAGCAATAACGCTGGCTAAAGAGGGAGGGGGTGGTTACATATTTGCTGCTGTCTTTCAGCACTAAATGAAGGGTGTTTTCTGTCTTTGGCAGTTTGTTTAACCACTTATATGATTGGATTGCTCATTAATTTTCATTCTGTCACATCATCCCAGTCTTAATCGTTTTTTTTTTTACTGTGCCTTTAAACTGCCATCCTCAACATCTGTCTAATGATTTAATGTTGTGTCAGTGAGTTGTTTTTCTGCCACTGATGTATTCTTCTACTTTGATGCAATGAAGCGTCGTAATTCATTTTAACCAAATTAGTGTTGAGCATCATATTAGATTTGATATGGTGAGGCTTGGGCACATATTGTGGATTGTCTGTGGAAAGCCAGTCCACAAAAATGCACATGTCCCTTTATCAAACTATTACAAATGGAGTGGCTGGTTTTGTGTTTTTAAACTGTAGGCTGCAGAGTCTTTGGCAACAAATGTGTATGAAACATGCTGATAAGCCAGACTGCTTAGTAAGAATTTCACAGCATTATTCTTAGACAGCAAGATCCTTAATCATCGTTAACATTAGGTCTTCGCCTACATGCTTACCAGCAACCCACTTATTTTGATAAGCTGCCAACTTTGAATTAGGCTAAGGTGAACAACGTTCTTTGTCTTTTATTTTCTTTTGCTTCATACTGCTTTGTGTATGTGTTATTGTGCTATGATTTCCCAACATTGCGGCCACTAGCCACATTAGCCACAACTCATCTGGCTGTTGGTCACCACACCTATAGGAAACACGCCCACTGGACATGGTTTACACCTCAAACTATTGAAAACATTATCCACATCCATGTGTTGGGTAAACAAATATTTCACTGGCCAAAAACATCCATCAACTTATGTTAAACATTCACAGGCAAGTGGAAGGATGTAGTCCAGCTGTGGTTCTGATCCAGCTGTTCACTTGTGTGGATCCAGACAGATCAGTGTGAGGGAGGGTTTGCTGCTGTGAGGCTGCTCCACCTAATCCCAGGCCACATTACTCAACCAGCCCAGTCAAACAGCACACAGACGTGGGGACTTCCCCTTCCCTCCAAAGACGTAGAGAAATACTGTATTGCCTCATGTACTGCTGAGGTAATATCATTACTTCAACCAAATGCTGCAAAGTCTAACCTGAATATTGTCTTAAGTGCCCAACCCACACTGTATAAGAGTATATGCAAACATCAATTTGCCATAAGAAATTTTAAGAAGGATTTATATGCAATAACATTATTATTGCATCTAAATCCATCTCACAGTGCTATAAAACAAAGTTTTCTCTGGTTGTAACATTAATCTGCTGAAGTTCTCCAACAGAGAGGATTACCTTGCATTGTGCCAAGAGTATTGAACAATGCTTGTAGTTATTTTCACATTTTTCCCCCTGATAGAAACCAATCAAGCCTCTCTAAGGTGAAATCCATCACAGGGACGTGCAGCTGCTTCACAAGGTATTGTCTCATGCACGCAACTCTAAAATTACTGCTATCTACTGTTACTGGCATTTCTTCAACACCTTCAGGGTGTTGATGGGTGTCATTTCTAAAAAAAACACCTAAAACACAGAGGATAAAAGCCTTCATATCTGTTTGAACATGGCTCATAAAATCCACCGCCTCTCATCATGTGCAGTTCACAAGCGCAGTTCTTTTTCTCTATGTTTAGGTTAAATAGTGTAAAGAAAGGGGTCAAAAGTTACATGCTGATATATATCCTTTGCATTAAGAAAACTAACAATTAGCACAACTTTGAGATGAGATGTTACTGTAAGAAATAAAGACATATGCAAGTTAATTTCTCTTCTGTGGCATAATGTTGAGAAAAAGCTGTGCAAAAAGCACAATCTGGATCTGCACTGACATATTTCCTTTGATAGATAAATATGAACTTGAGGCAAAGCATTGGGTCTATCTCTGAAAACAAACAGGGCCATATATTTCACTTGGAATAACAGAGATCAGCTGTATCAACACTGGTCCTCCTACTGCAGCCAGCCACCTCAAGTGAGAAACCATCGAGTCTGAGAACTGTCCTGAGTGCATTTGTGCAGACATGAGGCAAAGCCATTGTCATTCAGAAAAGTGGGATAATTAACTAATCAGTATTACTAAGATCTGATTTAATGACTAATCTCATTTCAGTACAACTCCAGAAAAATGATCAGACAAAATAAGCAACTCTACAAACAGGCACGGCACAAGAACATTTTGTGGCTGTTATAATTTTATGGCAGTATTATGTTAGCGAGGCTTGCCTAACTTTTTACTTGCAAATAATCTGACTGCTGTTTGCACTGGCACAGCTGTTTGCATTGCCTTTGTTCAGCTGTCTGTGCACTCCCTCCCCTTTCCCGGTTTGATAACATAATACTCTGAGTATGTTTCTAAAGGGTAATAAAATCAGAGGGAGCCGCTATCTGCTCTTTGATTGAGCAACAGCAGATTTAAACACATCCCATGAACCTGGAACATTTCACCGTGAAGTGTTTTCTTTCATACATCCTGAAAACATGGAACATTGCTGAGTTAAAAAGCTCAGGGAATTATTTTCTTTTAAGGCACAATCCACCATAAAAAGAGCACAAAACAGCTAAAAAGTTACAATACGAACTAATGGTGCCTTTCATGACATCTTAAAAATCGTCTTAATAAATGTAGTTGAAGCCATCATACTGCCCATGTGTTTTTATCCCCATAATAGGGAGGCATTTATATTGAATATATAGTATCTGAAAAATAATAACAAATCTTAAGCTTGTTCTTTTGACTCTAATCTCCTCATCAAGGCAAAGGTGTTAGAGACAAATCATAAAACAGCCATCTAAATCATAATTGTAATTCAAAGGTGTGTTGGAAGACACATTGGTCAGGAGCTAGGACATCAGTCGATAAACGTTATTATTATCACTACAGCTATGCTAACATTGTGTAGCTATTCTAAAACTGATTATGATTTTGCAACACTGAAAAAAAAATAAAGATCGTTATCATTTTTATCATTATCGCCCCCTCAACTCGAACACATCACTCAACTCAGCAGTCAGCGTATGGCTGACATAAAGACATCTCTGCTTTTTTTTCTTGGTGTTGCTTTTTTGCATTTATTATTGTCTCTTGATTTCCCAGCGTAGCCTCAATAACCACAGCCCATCTGACTAGTGGTCACCACACCTATAGGAAACACACCCTAAGGACATGGTTCATGCCTCAAAATATTGAAAATATTACCCACATCCATGTGTTGGGTAAACAAATATTTCTCCGGCCAAAAATATGCATTAAACGGCCATTGCTAACTTTTCTGTAACTCTGGCACAGTGTGACAATCTGTTACTTTCATGAAATAACTGTCTCTAAAAAAATCACCATGCTGCTTTTTTTTTTTTTTGTCATTGAGTTTATTCATCTGAAATGTTCAGTCCTGCACAATGTTTAGAAACTTTGTGGTCTTAGTTAAATATTGAAAATGTCAACACTGATTTTGAGCATGAGTAACCTTAAGCTTTAGTGTTTGATGATAGTAGATTCTTTATGAGAGCCTGTTTTGTTTCGAGCTTTTGGGTTGAGTTGTTAATGTACACACATCTAGACTAAACACATACAGTAATAAAAGGGGCACAAATACTCAACCTCTGGGTGCTGCAACCTTCATACAAGCATGATGTCGTGCTTAGTCACTGACCTGCAAGCTATAGTCTGTGGGGGACTCTGTGTTTTGTTTCAGTCATCAAAGCTATTGGGTTTAGGGTCTCCTCTCTATGCCTATCACTCAGCAACACTCATGGCCACTCGGACCCTGAAATTTTACTCCAGGCTGCTTAGGGGAGCGGGCGGTGGGGCTGAAAAAACGTCTCCTTGGCTCTGCTCTGCACTGCCGGGGGTCACTCTGCCATTCTTCTGTTACACAAAAGACTTCTTCAAGTGCCTGTGTGACAATGGCCTTTAGATCAGTGGAGCGTAATGATTGCTGGTTAACGTGAATGCACTCTGTTTTAATTGAGCCAGAATTAATATGAAGTTTTTAGCATTTTTTATATATTGGCAAGGAGACTGGTTGATATCATCCAGTATCCATGACTAAAATGTTCACATTGTCTTTCATTAATTGATTTTTTTTTTAACATTACAGACATTATCGTAAAGATTTAGTATTAGAACTAAACAGACCCAGGTTCCAGACTGGGACTCATTCTGAGTTTGTTAATGAGCACAACCTCTCACTTTCAACCCTAATAGCAAACATAATGACACTCACAAGCTCCTCATAATGAACGTGCACCAACCACATGTCCACAATAGCACTGAAGCATGATTTCACTAGACAAGCCTTTAACTTAGCACAAAGGAATGTCAGATCTGCTGACACAAAAGATTCCTCTTTTTTACTCCATGATTTACATAAAGCACAATGCACTAGGGGAGATGAGACGTTTAAGCATTTGCTCACCACATTAAAATGAATTCAGTGATTGTGATTAGGTCAGAGTGAAAAACATTATCAAATAAAAATAATTAAAACAAGGTTTGGGGTCTATGGTTTCCAGGCTGTTTTGTTTAACCATCATCATAAACAAAGTTAGCTGTGTCTGTCAGTGAATTAAGAACACTGGGCCCCTTCTGCTGTGCCGACCTTGATTCACAGATCCAGAGAGACTTGCCAGCGGCTCGCTCTCTTTCAGCACAAGTTGACTCTGCCAGTGACAGACAGGCAGTCTCATGTCAAAACACTGTCTGCTCCTGCCAGCCTGTACCCAGCGCCAGAGAGAATGCAGAAAGGCACAGTTACTCTGTCACATTTGACATTGCTTACATACTTAAGTATACAGTACATTTTTGTGTACAGCAACATATGCAATGTATTAGAACAGAAATATATCTCATCAACATAAGCCAACAAAGCAGCCAAGCAAAGTCGACAATCCTGCATTTTTACTGCTAAATGTTTTTGAAGCTCCTCCATGTACTGTCCTTTATCTGATCCACAGCCCTCATCTTTTAGCTTCTCTTTCCAAAAATAATTTCATATAAAAGTTGAATTTGTGCATTTTAAAACTTTCAAAACTTCAAGTCATTTGATCAACATATGCTTGTCATGTTTTGCTTTTGCTGTTATGTTATGTTGGATTATCAATAGTTTAATATGATTTTTTCTCTCTCCCCTGTTGCTGCTAATGGGAACACTGCTTTGGTGTTTTGGACCATTTAGTGCGGAGTAACTACATGAGGACAGAACCAGGCAGAGATGCCAGTTTGTTGCAAACTGACACCTCTTCAAAGGGCCCTGAGTCTGCCAACCATGCAAAGTTATCCTCTTTCTGACCTGAGTTCAAAAGGAAAAACTTGCTCTCACACTTGATGTTGATTGGATTTTTAGTTTGACTGTATTATAAATGAAGAAATGACATCACGTTTGGGCTTTTACACGCGCCCAGTCATGTATATTTGGCTTAATTCAAAAGAGCATGATATTGGCAAATTTGCAGCTATTCACCTTTTTTGTACTTAAAATAAATGCAACTTTCTTTCTCTGTTTCTGTTTTTTCCCAGCTTCAACCACTGGAATGCTCTGAGGTATAGGAAGAAGGAAATTGTGAGCCTGAACATTCCCATTTCTCACATTTCATGATGTCTTGGATGCAGCACTGTTGTGCGAAGAGTTTCCCTGCCTTTCATGTGATGTACTGTAGGAAAAACATGTAGTCAACAAACTGCAGAAATATTGAAGATTTAATATAAAGAATTTACATATAATAATCTCTTTGACCCCATGTAGTTTGAACTGAAACTGTATTGCTAAATAACTATAACATATGACTTTATTCAGGTTAAGATCAGCCAGATTAGCAAGAACAAGTAAGCAACAGTATCCTGTACTGTTGCTGTAGTAATATAAGGCTTAGATAGCCTAACCACATAGTTATTTATTTTCTCCCCCACCGGCAAAACACACAGCCTTCAGGCTACAACCCAATAAGCTACAACTGTTTTGTAAAAGTATTACACAGTGTTGTCTGTATGACACCCATATTGCATACATACTGTTTGTCATCATGCTGTGTGGAAAACATTACGCCGACTGACAGCTTTATGACTGCTTCACACAACATGTTGAGCATCGTAGCTAAGAAGAAAAGAAATTGCAATAACACCCTCAAGTTCCTGTTCAGCCAGTGAAATTCATCCATACTGAGGCTTAGCACTGATCCTGTGTCAGTGCTCCTCTTGAACAGAAGCATTTTCTTTATCTTCACAGACTGCCTGAAAATATTTAATTTGTCTATGATCCACAATATGATAATGACATATAATGTGAAACTCTGACAGCTCAAGTCCAAAGAATTAATAGTCAGATATCCGATTGTAGAACAGTATTGCAGTGTTAAAATTTTGGTGGAAGCAGCACATTATTCTGTGGATGTGTAAATTGTTTCCGTGTTTGCAGTCAGAAGTTGTTAGAATTGAATGAACAGCATTTTCAGTACCTTGGGAAACTGTGGTCACTGTATCCTGTAAGTGAGTGTCTAAGTATATCACAAATACACTTACTGAGGTTGGGATTAAATGGTATAATCAATATTTTTATAGTAGAAATGGAACATGACTACTTGACCATGAAAAGGCTCCTTTGCGATGACAAGCTCACAGAGATTTGTCACTCTTCACTAGTTTATTTTATTTCATATTATTGGCCTTCAAATGTACTGTTGTGGTTTACTCTAAAAACAGAAAGACTGTTTGCTACCTGTCCAACCCTAATGGCAGACAGACCAAGTTATTAACTAGTTGGCAAACAGAGTGAAACAGTTAGAAGCGTCAGAGCCAAGCATTTCCCTCAGGAGTTACATAAGGCCAAAACCAGATCACTTATGTCAGGTGATTATAAAGAATACTGGAAATTAATGCTAGTGTTGCTTCATATTTGTTGGATGTATAAATAGACAAGTGTTTGCTCAACAACAGTGTTGCTATACTGTATTATTAGCATAGATGTGTGGCCAAAAATCTGCCAGTATTTGTAATGTTTTTTATTCTCTTGCTGTTAGTTAAATATAAAGCTAGAGCTGGCAGGTGATTAGCTCACTGACGTGTTATTTGTTTAATATAGGCATAAACAGAACTGTAAAAACTTGTTTTTTTTCATCATACCCCCTGTTTTACGCTAAACTAAGCTAATCACCTGTTTATGTTTAGTAAACACACATTAAGTGGTATCAAGCTTCTCAAATACCTTGTATTAAGAAAGGGAATAAAAAAAATATGAGAAATGTGGAATTTAGACATTTCAGCACAAAGAAGGAAACAAATAAAATAGTCAACTCCATTTCTGTCATCACACTTGCGGTGATTTGCTGTACAGGTACATTGCCGTGACATTCAGAATGGGAAAGAAAGTAGGCTCATTAGTTTAACATTAACAGGCAGTTGGTTGACATGCCTCAGTGAAGTGGACCCGTCCAGTATTCAGCTTTACCATGTGCCTTGCAAGTTAACTGTTTCCACAAATGTCCATGTTTTTTGTAACTGCTCCATTTTTCCGGCAGCGCAGTCACATACACACCTATAAACAAACTGAATATTGTTCTCTACTCGTTAGTTGACACTGTATAATCTAATTGTCAGTATATTGACTCACTAAATGTTGGCATTGGGTCTAAGCCCAGTACTTAATATGACAAGAAATTGGTTTACTGTCATATAAAACTAACAGAATATAGTTTAATTTATTACTGTGAGGAAAAGCATTAAGTAAACACTGAAGACACTGCGATTGATTTTAAATGTCATATTGATCATAGTTATTTACTTCTTAACACCACATATGGGTTTTTAATGTCATATCACGGAGCTATAGTACATCCAGCTTCCTGAAATAACACTGTGGCTTTCAATCAGCAAACTCACAAAAACAACATCAATTCAAACCACTTCACTCCAGAGTGAGAAGGCTGAACATGAAAACATGTATCTACCCGCGAACGCCTGTTTTATCTCATTCCTGGTGTGTGATCATAAGACTGTGTGTGTGTGTGTGGGAGAGCCGATGGATTTTGTTTACTTTAAAGGAAAGTGAAATGCAGGGGTTGCCTATATTAAAACTGACAGGCCCATTTGGAAGTAATCATCAAATGTGTCATGGAAAAAACGCTACGTCATGGCGCAAGGAACGTCAAGACTTTGCCAGCATCAATATTTTCCTTCATGGCTGGCAATGAATGTCGTTTTGACTAGACTTATGTATTTGTTCAGGTTCCTTT